>JAVQJG010291363.1:0-14345 GCA_036024015.1 Craterocephalus amniculus | reverse complement strand
GTTTATATTGAGATAGCTTGTTTTGAGTTAAAAATATCTATTCTGCACAACTGTATCTTTATTATGGTCATTGTAAAGTATTTTTTATTATTTTAATAAACATATACTTTGATTTCAGTCAAATATTTTATTGCACATGTGCTTCTGATCCTTAGTGCATTTAACACTCTAGGCTGTAAATTTGAAGCGTCTCTTTGTTTACTTGACCCAAAAAAAAAGAGAAAAAAAAAAGAGATGTATACAGTATCGCATAGCATCATTTAAGAAATTGGTTCATATCACCCAGCCCTAGTCTCCAGTTTACTTTGCCGTTTGATACTCTACTTAGCTTTTGTTTCAGCTCATGCCCTCTTCCTTTTAATGTAATTCGCATTCCTCTGTGAGCCAGGAGAGGGCAGGCATGTCTGCCCATTCGCACTGGAAACAAACTGGAGTATGCTAATGCCACTGTGAGAACTGAGCCTCCATTCAGCATCCCCCTGACAACAGAGCACTCTCCTTTCCAAGGGGACTTATTCTTGTATTAGATGTTGCTGGTCAAAGGCTGTGGGAAAAGTCTGGGTGGACTGTTTTTCATGTTTCACTCTGGCATCATCCCATAGTCTCTTCCCAAGTTTTTTTCAGACAGACTGTGCAGAGATGGAGACGGGCTATATATTCCTCTGGCCTCCATTTGAAAGTCAGATCACTAAATATAGACTGGGGGAGAATGTGAGTGCTTTTTAAGTTCACCGCTTCCAGTAAGCAGGAGAGGAGTACTAGTTTATTTTTATTTTGAAAAGGTTAGACTATTGAACAGCCCAATTTGGTTTCTGTCCAATTGTGTGTGTGTGTTTGCAAGAGAGTGTGTGGGCATATTCTTTTGGATGGCCACTCTAACTATGCTGACGTCAAGCTAAAGTGTTTGTACCACCACTTTAATGTTTTTTATCTTTGAATGTTTGTTCACTGAATAACGTTGCTTTGTTGGTTTAAGCTCAAATTATTTTTGCTGGTATACTACTAGAGATTGAATTACTCATCCAAAGCAGGTGAAAGTGGAGCTCTAAGTTTAATAATGATTAAAGGATTTGCTGAAACAGGCTATATTTTTTAAAAGTGAATGACCAATTTCATGTGAGATAATCATCACTTAGAATTAATTCAGATCCATGATAAAATCCCATACGGTGTTTTACAAGTGTTTCACTGTAACATGATTAAAACTTTTTTTTAAAAAGTTGTAATAAAACAGATAAAGATAAAAAGCAGACAGCTACTGCTGTGTGTTGGGTCCTTGCCAATGTAACCTGTTATTTTCGGTATCTGGGGAATTTCTTTGAGGGTTTGTTGCCATTCTTTTAACTCTGATTAATGAGCATCATTGCACATGTGTGATTCAGCAGTTTTTCTTTGTCTAGCTAATATTAAAAATGCTCTTGCAATTTTACAAAAGAATAAACACATTCATACGAACAAAAACAGCATATGCTGCGGTTTCTGTCACTTGTTGCGGGTTGAACTCCAAGAAATGCTGAATCTTTTTTTCTAAATGCAACTCAGCAGTTTTTTTTCCCTGCGTCCTAAATGTCCACTTCTTTAGACCTCCCACTTCCGGTTTGTAAAGCAGGCCTCAGCTGAGATAGGCTAGATGGACTGACCATTTTGCAGACTTTTGAAAATTACTTCTGGGGGCAAAGGGGACATTATGCTCTCACAGACTCTGTGATGATCTTCAGAAACCCGAACTAGATGTTTAGTATTTGTGCAGATTGTGTCTGTTGCTTTTTGTCAGTCTGGCTTTAACATGGCAGATCTCACCGTCTCAAACATTTTATTTAGCTCAGTCAACTTGAAATGTGAATGGTTTCTTTTTTTGTTCAAATCCATTCAACCTTTATTTAATGAAACAGTACATTGTATGTCATTTGTTTAAACTTTGAGTAACTTTACTTCACTTTAAAGCTTAGAGAAATAGTATAGTGTATTTGTGTCTGATTTTTTAAAAATCTTTTTTCTTGGCTAACTTATCTGTGGGATGAGGGTTTAAGAGGATCTGAGAAAAGGTAACAGTATAAAGTTGGGCATGGTTTGTACAGTTGTTGGCGGAAGTCAGATTATAAATTGAACTACCATAGAGCTGAGTCGAATGATCAGTTTTGAATTAAGTGTAGAAGCGTTAAATTTACATAGAAAAGTGATATATGTCCACCCTCAGCAGTGTCTCAGACTGTCAGAGCATCTATGTTTCTTTGTCCTTGGTGTTAGACACACACCGATCAGCAACAGGATGTCTACATTCATTAAGCTGCCGCTCCTCTTTTCGTGGAACAAAGAGCTCCTATTGATCTCAAGTGTGAATCCATGAGCACACCCATTTGTCAAGAGAGAGCAAAGCTAGACATGGATTCCTGTCATGTGACTTGTTTTATTCCCATCCTGTTGGGCTTTGCTGACGTTGTATTTGCCCTTATTGTGACGAGTCTTGTTTCTTCTTAGTCTCTTCCTAGTTTTCCTGGAGTAAGGCCCTTAAAACCCCACCACCACCCCATCTACCTCTTTTTTTTTTTGTCTTTGAGTCATTAAATTGTTCCATTGCTAAATTCTGATTTACTTTATTTGAATAAGCAATGCATATTAGCTTAAATGGACTTTCCAATGTCTGACAGAGGCTACACTGAACCAATGCAGATCCACACACATTTTATTCAGCAGGTGGCAGTGTTTCCCATTACTTTATCATGACCTCTGTGAAGCCTGTCTTGTTTTTGACACTGAACGAGAAAGTTGTCTACAACTAGCAGATCACATGTTCCTGTAGTGGCTAGAATTTTCTTGCCAGACATGAAACATTATTTCAGTTTAGCACATACGAAATTGGAAAGCTTTTGAGTGGACTTGAAAAAAGAAGAGAGAGAGAAATTCAGGGATGTTTCAGCCCATTACTGAATCAGAGGTCCTTCAGGATGGAGCTGATTTCATACAGCTGAGGTTTGCAGGAGCGCCTGAGCCCGATATATCCAGCATGCTAGCTGATGCAAATCTCCAGCAGCAGAGCATCGATCTGCAGCTGAATTTGATCTGTAAGTCAGTCTGACTGTTCACGTGCCATGAGTTTGATGGCTCTGCTCAGTCGTGTGAGTACAGTGGGATTTGTTCTTCTTTCTTGTAGTTACTTTTATTCTCTTGCTGGATCTTTTTATTTTTTTCTTTTATCTTCTTTTTAATTAAAAAGATCCACAAGTCGCCTTCCTTTTAGGATAAAACCTAATGCTCTGTCCATGGTGCTGAAGCTGTGGGAATATCAAAGAGGACAAATTGAACCGATAAGCACCTCATCTTTAAACATGCTTCATCTATCATTTTTTCCTTTCTCATTTCCTCTCCCGCCTCTCCAGCCTAGATGCCTGTTTTTATTTTCTTCTCTCTTTTTTTTATCTTCCATACATTTTCACCAGCGCTCGCTCTTCCTCTCTCTCTCTATCGCCCTCTCACACTCACTGTCTGGTTTACCTGCCCCTCCCTCTTCTTCTCCCCTTTCTCCTTCTCTCTCAGTCAGCCGTTTACTCTGCTTCTCATCCAGCCGGGTTCATTCCTGAATGGATTTACCTTGTTCTTTGTCCAGCTCTCTGCTTATCAACTGCTTTTCCCTTCTTAAGACATTGATATTGTTCTACCAAGTCCAGGGGAAAAATACAAACACAATAAGGCTCAGTCTCCCTTGTGTAAGTACACAGCTTTTTTTTCCATTTGTGTTGCAATGAATGTGTGTGTGGCTCTCAGCATACATATACATCTAGCTCAGATGATAAGATGTGGTTTCTTTATGTTGCTTCACATACAGGATGAATGACAACAAATAAAGCCTCACAACAACTTAGAATTTTAATATTTCTAATTGATTTAAATGGATCTGACTGTAAAACTGAATGAACTAACAAAGAAACCTTGGAATGTTGTTGATTAAATGATAAGTATATAAAATATATTTTTGATAGCATTGAATATATATTCAGACTGAACTGATTTAGTATGTGCTATTATTTCAAGGGATAGATTTTCTGTCTGAGCGGAGCTGGAGACTCAGATTAGAGGACGGAGTATATATTGGTTTTAATAAACCAGCTTATATGGCAATAAATTTAGATGTTAAATGTGTACTGTGCAAATAGTTAGCACATGTACGATTAAGCTAAATAAAGTGGAAATAAATTGCTTTGTGTTAAAAGAAAAAATCTCTTCAGCAACTTATAGATTTTTTTTAAACTACCATAGTTTATTTTAAACAAATTATTTAGTGATGTTGATGTAAATTCATAGATTTTTTATTAGTCGTCAGCTGCTTCGTGTGCAATGGGATCTTGCTATGCTTTGGTACTTTCAGGGGAACAGAGAGGATGCAACGAAAGACAGATGGTATGCTTATCATCCTCATCAATTAGTTCTACTGGGGCTCTGTGCTAAATCGTTTGTCCTTGTTTGCTTTGGAACTAAAATTTCATGCTGGCATTGGTCGACTTGCAAGATCAGATCATTCTCCAGTAACAAGCGAAACAGAGACAAAGAGGTCAACGTCAGAGTCAATCCTGCAACAAAACAAAGGCTTTCACAGAGATCATAAACTCTTTCACTGTCTAAATGGAATATGTCAGGAAAATATCACCATGAAATCAGTCTAATAGATTTAGCGTAGTTGGTAGTAGCAGACTTCTTTTATGAACTACTCCTCTCTTCCACCACTGTTGCACCTGCTGACATATATTTGTACTTCAGACTTGCTCTGTGTTGTTGGGGTTTTTAGTCTCATGGTGCATTTTAATGTGCAGAAAGTAATAAATGTATGTATTTTCTTTTGGCATGATACTTGTTTTTACCTTTTTGTAGGATTTTTCCATTCAACATCAGGATGTCTTTCTCCCTCTCCTTTCCCCTTCTCTCTTTATACATAGTATGCTCCTGTGATATTTGGTGTTGAATCTGTTTGGGCTAAATGGTTCTTTTCACCCAATTTGATGGGCTTTAAATGACCAGACTCTCAGGTGACTGATGTCTGGAAATAACTGAGCTGGGATTTTCCTCCTGTCTTAATATCCTGACACATTAAAGGCAGTTCTCTTGTTCACTTACTCTGTTGTTCTGGCCTAGGGTCTTACTCGTTTTCTGTTCATAAATTTAGGTCTTCCTTCTATCAAATTCCAGACGCTGTTTATGAAACAAGGGTTGTGGTATGTTTCGTGCTCAGGTTTAGATGTTTTTGGCAGAAAAATGCACAAAGTGTGTGTTAGAGACCACCCAAAGAGGCATTAATTGTGCACCATCTGTTACACCTGAACACATCATCAGTGAAGTAACTTTGGGTCCTCTGGTGTTCTGGGTCTTTTAGCATCCTTGCTCAGGCAACCCCACTGCTCTTTATTAGGCCATGGTGTGTGTTCAGGTGGCATTCGCTGGTCACCATGGACCTTCTCTCCTTACTGTTAGCTATGTCGAAGCTTTCTCAGCTGCCTCAGCAATGTTCTTGATGGCTCTGCTCCTCATGTGATGGCCGATACACTGAGGGCCCTTTTTGGATTGAGTACCCCACAGATTCTCTACAGCCTGCTTCAGTGGGCATGCACCTCGCCTTCCAGGCATGTTCTCTGCTGCCTGCCACCAGACCTTCACACTTTGTCTTCTTCCTGTCTTGGTCCTTCCCTAAGTGGTCCCATAGTGCAGTCAGCTCAATGATGATAATATGTTTAGTTCTTTCTGAGACCAGAAAGATCTCTGGCCTCAGAGTAGAGTTAACAATGTAAACCAATCTGAACTGTTTCTCCAGGTACAGTCCCAGCTACCAATCCCAGACTGATGCCAGGATCCCTGTCAGCAAAGACTAATCCAGCTGGTCTTTTTGAGTTGTGTACCCAAACTTGCTGATAGCTTCTGCAAAGGTTGTTCAGGGCAGGTGTAATGGCCCTGGTTGAGTGCTGGGGCAGGAGCTCAGGAAGTGCTTCAACATCCTTTTTGCCTAGCATAGTGAGCAGTTGGGGGTCTCTCCACTTAACAATGGGTGTAGAGGTTTTCCGGGTTATGTAGGACGTCAAACACCGCCCGAAGCAGAAATGTGATGCGGCATGGCTGAGTCTGCCAGAGGTCTGACCACTTGAGTTTCCATGGCCTGCTGGCATGTTCACAACCTGGTTCTTCACCTCTCTATAAATTATAATAAGGAAAACATATAGTCAGCAGGCAAAGAGAGTTATGTTCAAAGACTGTTTACGATTGTTACAGAATCCATACAGATATCGTTTTATTATCCTGGATTGTTGCAGGATTTATCTGCTCCCCGTGGCTCGAGTGTGTACACTGGCTTGCTATATGCCGCATGAAACCTGGACTTATTACTATACTTGCTTTGTGTCCCTGTAAGCACAAACACTTTCTCTGTTGTGCACTGTGTAGCTTTTCTGCTTTATTATCTCCAAGGAGAAGTTAAAAAATTTAAAATGGTGATGAAGGCAGGCCATTAAAACATAAATATTGTTGAATATCGTTTGAGGTGAACAGCTTTCATAACAATGAGTCTTCTGTTTTCCATTCTCCTCCTTTCCATCCTATTAGTGAATCTCAGTGTTGAAACCCTTATTTTTAACTGGGAGGATGTGCCAACTTCTGCTCTTTTAACGTTAGGTGATGGCAGTTTGAAGCATGGTTGTCTGTCAGCGACATGTTGGTGGCAAGAAAATAAATGGAGGAAATGGAATTTTCTTTTCAGTCAGGCTTTGAGATAAGAATGACAGAGTAGCTATTATTACTGTTATTATTATACTTATTTTTGCTGCTGTTTTATTCTGTTTATCTGCATAACATTCATTTACAAAAAAAGATATTTTATATTCTACATAAATAGTAATAGCAAGTGTTTGATGACAGTAGGAGTAAAATATAGACTCGTTTAAAACAGTAAAAACATCTGGCAGAATCATATTCGATTAGCCTGACCATCTGCCTCAACGAAAGCAAGAGAAAGAGAGAGAGAACAACAAACAAGACACAGACAGTTTGGTCAGGCCAGTAACAAAATATCAGAAGCATCAAGCACTGCAGCCAGAAATACCTGCAGAGATAAGTCATTAGCTACAGAATAGTGTAAAATATGCAGCAATGGGAAACAAGCACATTTCATCCGAGTTGTATTATAGATAAAGCGTTTACAGGTTTTATCTAGGTCTACTTAAAGGCTTCATTACAGGCTTTCAGAAAAATGAAATGTACGAGCGGATAAAATGAGGCAGTTTATGGATCTTCATAAGTGTATCTAACAGTAGCAGCCACATCTTCCTTTATGCCTGATTAATGAAGTCATCTCAATGCATCCCTCAGCACTGCTGTGGACATGATAGAGTTGATATGTGCAATTTGTGTTTAAGAATGCATAAAAGGAAGACATGCATATGTGTGTTCAATTATGCTCCCATAGTTATTCTGGTTAAATTTAAGTTCATTTTAATGATGGCAATGTAAATTGTAAAATTATCATTCAGTCTGTAATGCAGCTTAATAATGGAGATGGACAGTAAAATCTTTAATTGCTGTTATTCATATAAGGAATGACTGTCAATTGAAGCTACATAATCATGATTATGACCCATGCATGTTGACGGACAGTTTATGGCAATGTTAGTATGCAATTTTTGTGAAATTCTAAAAGAAAATGAAAGTATCTCTTTAAGATCTGACTTTCAAAGAGGTTGGATCATGCACTGATAATGAGTCACACTAGCAAGGGGAAAAAACTTTTCCTGGCAGGTTGTGTCTGCTGAATTAAGGAAAGTCAGAATCCTGACCTTAAACCTGTTAAACTGTACATGCAAGACATTTCACAATTATCACTGAACTGAAACTATTCCTCTAATGAGCAGCGGTTTAAAATCCTGCCCATTCTGCAACTCCTGTCGGTAACCATGGTAACATTTATTTGAGTTTTTCTGCTTATGATTGCGGTTTCATTTTTACTTCCTAATTGTGAAATTCACATACTCGACTGGATGGTCTGCACTTGTGCTAAATGTTCACCAGTGAAATAAAAAGTGCAAATTTGTCTCGTCTTTGTTCATGTTTTTAGAATTGGCTAATGAAAGCAGGTTCACTTCTACTGAATGAGTCAAACATGATGTTGACGTGACCTTGTCTGTTTGTATGCATGTGGGACAGTAATACTACTTCTTAATACTGAAAATATCAGAATGCTCTACTGCACAACACACTGACAGCTCCAGCATCTGCTGTGGAAAGATGCTACCTGGAGTTTGTCAGCGATGACGGCATGTTTGCAGTGCAGGATGATTCATTGCCTCGGCATACTGAGCAGCAGCTGTAAGTTCATTATGCTGCATTCACATGAGGTGTCTGTTAGAAACTACTCAGTCACCCGCTTGATGCGTGGCCAGCTCAGTCTAAGGCAGGAAGTAATTACTCTTCAGTCTTACATTTATGGTTATATGCAGATCTTCCAACTCTTTTGGAAAGGCGGGGTATTATTGCTACAGTGCTGATCTATTAGGAGACTTCAGCACAGATTTGTAATGCACTGCTGTCTTTATTTGATGTCCTCACACAACCAGGTGGCAGTGAAGCAGCACAGTATCTGACATAATGTGCTCCTTTGATGTAGATCAGCAACAACGGGTGCTTTAGGTAACACAGCCTAAGGTTTTAAATAGCCTCAAATCAAGAATGTAATCTCTAAAATGCCATCTATAAACCCCCCACCCTCCACCTCATGCCTCACTCCAACCCAGATGAAAGACTTGTTGCTCATGAACTATTTTACTGTTTTAATGAGCTCGGTGCATACAGGCTGTAGAACCTTTGTGTGTTTGGGGTCATACTTCTTATTTACTAATTGGCACAAGTCTGTGACTCATTCTCTTTAAACACCCTCTTCTTTTTTCATGTCTCAGATGTTTTAACTTTCATGTGCATCAACTTTAATATAGTAAGTAAACAGAGAAATTAGTGCTGAATTTGAATTTGAATTTGTTGCTTCAATTTAATTAATTCCGAAAATATATAAAAGAAATCTTTACAGTCCTATTAATGACAACATTTTAAATGACTTAAAATGTGCTGAAGAAAATTTTGTAGATCAGAGCAAGCCATCTGTTTTAAAAATTTTGAACCTAAGTGTAGTAAAGAATGATGAAGGTCAAGTGTGTAATTAATTGTGGTTTCATGCTTTATTTCCTCCTGGAACAAGCCTCAGGACATTTGGGCAACAATATTTCTTTACAGTCCAACAACCTTCCCTCATCAGCACTTCTGTCACCTCACTTACAGCCCATAGCAGCCCTCCCCTCACACCTTTTTGTGCTTTTAGTAGGTATTAGACACAATCTCTGCAGCAAAGATAATACAATAGGATGCAGTTAAAAACTGTTTTACTTTTAAATTTATTTTTTATTTTTAACTTGTCCCGTCCAGCATCGTAGCAAGCAGAATGATGGTGTCTGGTTGCTTTCTTGTATTGTTCTAAAGATAGTTTTACTTCAAAGTATAGTAACAGGTATGAACAATTCCTTGTGTTTAAGCTGATGTTAAAGTATTTATGATTTTTTACCTAACTCTCTGAACATATAATATACAGAATTGTCATGTTAATATGTTATTATTTGAGAAAGGTCTTCTATGGCAGCTATTTAAAGCTTATTTAGTGCTCATTTAGGGATTTAACCAAGGCAGTTATACTGTAATGGCTGCCATGCCACTGTTTTTGAAAAATATGAGCTAAAGTAAAATCTAAATCACTTTTGGATTGATTGAACTAAAAGGTTGATCTGATTTGTGTATATCTGTCTGATTTGAAAACTGCCATCAAAGGAAACGTCTGCTTGTAGGAAATTTATTATGTCTGTAATTTAGCATGTTATCCTGTCTCACAAATCATGAATGGAATTCTCCAGAAGGCAAAACTAAAGGATGTAAAAAGGCAGTGAAAACATGCTTTTTGTACATCTTAATTGCAAATGAAGCATTAACCATATGAACATAAAATATGACTGCTACTACTGTAGATACTGCCATCCATTACAATGCAAGTTATACACCAGTTATACACCAGTTATACACGTGACACCTTCTGAGGGAGGAGCAGCAATGAAGTGTGAAAATGTGCACTATTCCTAAATGACTTAATCCCTCAAAGGCCCACATGTTAAAATGTCCAACTTTACAGCAGAAATACCGCCTTTACCGCCTGTAAAGTAAAGTAAAGTAAAGCAGCCCTGAGGTTTCGAGCCTGAATCCCTCTCACTGAGCAGCAGAAACAGGACTATAGAGGCAACTTAGGTGAATAGAGATCGGCTCATCCTATATATCAGGCAACTATAAAAGGACGTTGTTGAATGAAAATTAATAGTATTCAGCAATTCAACTTGCATAATGCCTCTTAAAAGAAGGGAAAAAAACTGCTGTCAATGAAATTAGCTGGAATTTGCAAAAGTAATTAGAAACAAAACTTTTATGGAAGTCTTGACATCTTTTTTAAATTGTGATTCAGGAATAACTAGTCTTCAGTTATTTAAGTGAGATTTTAGGCTTTTTTAATGGAAGGGTATGAATAATTATGCAGACAGTATGAAGACAGAACATTTTAAAGATTTTTTAAAGACACTGTGGTCATTTATGCCCTCACGGAGTCTAAATAAAGACATTTGTCTTCAGAAACAGAACATCTACTAATAATTTGTGAACCACTGCACAGGTCAGAGCCAGCATTGATAAATGAGCATTCACCACAATGCATATAATAGCTAGTTAATCTTAGCATTAATGATGTCAAAAGTAGTTTCTAAAACCTTCAGGTGACTGTTAGCTTGTTGAATATTTTATGTATTCTTACTAGCTCTTTGGTCCGTACTTACTGTTTTTAAAGCGCTACAGATAAAGTCGGCTTGGCTTTGTTTGGCTTGGTTCATTTGACAAAGGTGACCTTGCTTTACAGTACAGTGTTAGGACACCGGCAGTGATACTTTAATGACAACCTTCATGTATTATCAAATTGCAGGTAGTGTGGATTGCCACTGTAATAGATACCATGTTTGTACAATGAACGTGTTGATTAGGTCATATGTTTATTTGTCCATCGGCAGCTGGTGATAAGCCTGAAATAACATTCAGTAAGAGGATCCAGCAGCAGTGCATCAGTAATATGTCTGTATAAAAGGAAAGGGACATTTGATTGAAGAGTGTTCTCCTCCATCTCTTGATACAGTGACTTCTGTCTGAGTAAAGCTTTTCATCTTTTCTGACTTCTTGTTCAGCCATCATAGCTCCTAATTCTTTGCCATTTTCCTTTCCTGAAATTGGTGACTTTTGCTTTCAGGTTATGAGGAGGTGACAGAGAGGAAGCAAAGTGTTTCAGTCTTTGTTTAGCACATGTTTGCTAGCTGCCAAGTCCGATCTCCTCTCTGCCTCTCTCGCTCTGTCTCTCGCCCTCCCTATCCAGTCTGCACTGCACTAAGAAGCATGAGGAGGAGAACTGTGAATGTGCCAAGCTTTTTGACTGTGTGAATGCAGTATGTGTGTGTGTTTCTGGAGGAGACGGGACTGCGTGACAGGAGGACAGGCTTTGCAGTATAGGAAATAGGAATTACAAGGGGTGCCCGTTTGCCCCACATCTTTGTGTGTGTGTGTGAGTATGCATGTACTTGTCAGCATGCTGCAACGCTCCAAAAGGAAAGTCGCTGGCTCAGCCCTCCCCTTTGCTGGGATTATGTAGCAGCCCAGGGGCAGCGTTGCGTCTCAGGGAGCGTGGAGCTGGATCAGGCCTGCAAAGAGTGAGATGAAGGGCCGGAGCTGCTGGGAGCCAGGGACGGTCCGCTCCCTCTGCAACTCAGGCTGTTTGAGTAAACTCAGCAAGGGTCAGTACAGTTACGGCTAAAGCTACAGCATAGGAGCATGGAGCTTTCACACACTTCCATCTGTCCAACGGCAGGTCTTTTCCTGCCATCTCTTCCTGATTTTACATCTAAAAGGTGGCTGCCAAGCCTCCATCCAGCCCCCTCTCTGTAGCATCACTAACCACGGATGCTTACGTTTCTGTCTCTTCTTAAACATGGCAGCACCTTGCGCTATAGGAAGTCCTGCACTCTGCACTGCATGCTCTTTCTCCCGTCCTCATGCTGTTTTCACTCGTGCTCATTTCCTCTCTCTTCTTTGCTCCACCTTACATTTGCATATGAATGAGCAGGAGTCCTACATGTTGTCTGGGTAGTGTTTGTCTGTGGACTCATTATGAGCTTAGAGTTCTTTGCACCATCGGAAGCTGTGGGATCGGATGTGCTGCATATTCCAGGGTCCTAGAACCTGTTATTTACTAGAGCAGGGTGTTAAAGAACCATCTGCTCACAAGAAATATTACTTCCGCATTATACACTGATCCAATAATACAATATAATAAGGAATTTTGCACAAAAGAAATTAATATTCTCCTTCTCAGAAAGAACGAGAATTTTTACTTTATTCCATCTTATGTAATTTTGTTGTTCCCTTTTGACTAACAATTAAACATATTAAAATATGAAATGAACTTTCCCTTCAGTGTCTCCAGCCATTTTGCTCGCTTTCTACCCGTCTCACTTCATCCATCGTTATTTTGCTTCTGGCAGTCGGACAATGTGGGCTTGAACAGCTGTGCTTTTATGCTCCCAGCTCTTTTCCCTTTATCTATTTGCTTAAATGAGGTTTGCATTGGCAGTATAGTAGGCCTACTAGTTGTTTGAAGACTTACCTTTAGTCTTTTTCAAAGCATGTTTCTGCATGTTTTTCATAATGCTGAAATGTGATGAATTATATATGTGAAGTATATATGATTTATATAAAAACATTTTATAGGACAAATGCAACACAGCTCTGAGCTTTGATCCGGAGGCAAACGCCTACAGTACCAAGCTTTTTTAAAATTAGTGTCACAACTTAAAGCGATGGATTAAGGGGCCTACATGAGAGGGTCCTGTGTTTTCAGTTCTAACGTAATACCTGACCTTAATCTGGTGTTATGAGTTCCTGGTTATATATAGGTAAATCCCAGTTGGTATATAGTATCAGAAGGGATACTTCTGTATAATTCTGAAATGAGAAATACATGGACGGGGAGACTATTGATATCATGCATATATATGGGTGTCTGATATATACGAGTGAGAGAGGGTGAATAATGATTGTTGATTGAAGTTTTTGCCAGAAACAAAACCATGCAATTTGTATGAAAAGGTTAGTTTGTCTAAGGGACTTGATGATAAACATAGTTAAATGTAACTTGTCAATGGTACAAGTAGGACGTCTCCACATGCCTACTCTTCCGAAGTGATGGGTGTGTAACTGCTACCATCAACCAAAAGTAGCCATACGTGTTTCAGATAGGCCTCATGTTTTAAAGTCTGTAAGTTGTTGGTGTTTTTCTTCATAAAAATTTAAATAAAGATTTTGATATAACATATGGGAGGTAAAATGTATGCGACTTAGGCACAGTTTAGTGGAAAAACTTCAGTTTTAGCTTGCAGCCAGCAGAAACCACTCAAAAAATTTGAGAGTTCACTGCTCCGACCATGACGCTGCTGAAAAAAGATCAGTGGCAACTACGAGCAAAGCAGCATTAATGATGACACCTCTCACAATATCGCTGAAAATCATACTTGTGCCTTGCAGTCATATCTTGCTGACAGCCATGTTGTTGTCACTGTTCTGAAGTTGGGACTCCACTTCTTTTTTTCTACAGCTGGAATTTGTGAAAAACAAAGCGGTGTCAGAAAAATGTGCAGGGTATAGAGCATTCATTCTTCAGTGTAAGGATTTTTTTTGCCTAGACATCTGATGGAAACTTGTGAAGTCACTAAAACTATAAATAACTGAAACAATAGCAACACACAAAAAGAGCAAAAAAAAAAAAAATCAAGATAACACACCCAGAAATGTACTTAAAATATGGCCCCTATGTGTTTTTAGACTTTATTGTGCATCTTTTTTTTTGTTTAAAATGAAATTAAATGATATTGACACTATCAATCATGACATGATTGAAAAACTGGAGCGGTGTGGGATTATTGGGGTTGTGTTGCACTAGGTGCGAAAATATTTCAGGGACAGCAAACTATTTGTTAAGTCAAAAACAGACACATTATTGCCTTTGGACATTGCTGATGGAGCTAGTGTGTGACAGGTGCTCAGGTGGTATTGCAGGTTGGTCAATGACCCGAAGGTTGGTGGTTTGAATTTCCGCTTTGGATAAAAGCATCTGCAAATTGAATATAGTTTAGTATAGTATAGTATAGTATAGTATAGTATAGTATAGTATAGTATAGTATAGTATAGTATAGTATAGTATAGTA
>JAVQJG010291357.1:0-13226 GCA_036024015.1 Craterocephalus amniculus | reverse complement strand
ATAGATGCACCGGCGCTGAACTGCTGAGGTGTCAGTCGGCTCATCAAACGATGTTTTAATTATAAAGGGTCAAATAAAAAGGCTATTGTAAAGATATTTTTCAGCAAAATCTTACATTTTTTCCCTTTAACCTGGCCACTGCTAGTTTACTCAGCTGCCATTAGAGCATCATCAGACAACACTGATGACTTTACATGATTAACAATAGACCAGTGGCCTCAAGTCCCTCTCAAACATTAACACATACTACTGCAAGACGAAGACGAGAAATACTTTGTCTAGTGTGATGAAAAGAACCAAACGGAAGTCTGTAGCTGCAGAAGTAAAATGAGAATCAACATTAGGGTAGCTTTTCATAAATGGACGGAGCTCTGATCTGCCATAGGAATAAAACGAGATCTTCAGGTGGCTTTCTGCTTACTAAAAAGGTAAATGTGAGATGTATGACGGAAACCAGGTTATGGAACATTGCAATGCTACAATTTTAGTATGTAACACTAACCCTACCGTTAGCATATAAGCTAATAAATGCTTGTGGCCTTTGTTTTCCATGAGAAGCCGCTAGCATTCAGGTAGCCTTCGGCCCCCCCTTATGCTAGTTCTGCTATGCTTTATTTATCCATTGTGCATTTACAGTAACTCCGGGCTCAGAATACGAGCTCGCAGCTCGGAATAACGAGTTCAGATCGTCACTTCCGGCCAAATTAGCTCGGAAAAACGAGTTCCGAGGACAACTGGAACGCACCATAAGTGCAGTGCAGGAAAACAAAGACCAACATAGTCCAAGTCAAGGGGGCAATAGGCTGGGCCACAGTTTGCAGGTGATTTACCTGATAGGACTTCTTCAAAAGATGAAGGTGCAAAGGTGTCAGCCTATCTAAATGAGGGTTTTGCGTGTTTTGTACCATGGTGAGTTCGGAATAATGAAAACAGAAAGGAAATCTGACCCTATGTACCCAAATACAGCAAAGAACCTTGGCTATCACACAAAAGAGTGCGATGTGGGAACAGATTTCTGAAAAATACTCAGTCTGTGCGGGTGTCACACGCTGCACATCGGTGCAGTCAATCGGTTCTATCATTCTTGGAAATCCAGCTACTGCTAAGAAGCCTTCTTTAGTCTAATTAAGTGACTGCCCAGCATGTGGAAAGTTAATAAAGTTGGAAATCTGGTGACACATGGTCATTTAGGAAATCTCAGAATAAATAGTTTCTCTTTCTGGGAAGACGGGCAGCTTCAAGTCCTGCTGTAACTTGCTCCATATAGATGATGTAACCATAGTCAAGGTGAGGTAAGAAAAAAAAAAAGAAAACAACCTTGCAGTCAGTTTGCAAACCACTAGCTCTTCTGCATACCAACTTACTGGGTTAGATATGAATCGGAGGCATGAAGCTGAAATTAAAGTAGGTTATGCAACAGGATAAGGATCTGAAGCACACCATGAAATCTACAACAGATTGGTTAAAAAAGAAAAAAAAGGCTAGATTTCAACCTGGTTGAAAAGTTTAAGGACCCAAAACAAACAGAAACCTGATGCAACTCTGTAAATAAGAAGCACTTTTCTAAAACTGTATGTGAAGATCAAAGGGCTCACTGAAGACTTTCAATGAAAACGCAGTAACTGCAGAGAGATTAAATCTCATATGACAGCGTTTGTGTTTGTTAAATACACATACTGATTTCACCTCTTTTATAAAGATGTTATGTTCAGAGACGGTATAATACCAGCACTGCACACAGGGGTCACTGAACCTTCAGTATTCAGAGTAACCTAAGCCGATTCCTTCAAACTCAGCCCTACTAATGAAGATAACACTCAGAGTGAGTCTAGCTGTTTATCTGAAACTGAGACCGCAGCATTCTCCCAAATAAAAGCCACAAAGCAGCATCCAACTGCTGCAGGGACTGCACCTTTTTTTTCTGACACTCTACCAACAACAACTCTAAGGGGGTCCACCAGCCTTAACTGTTTTAGTCAGCAAATAGTTTCCTGGAATGTACAGTATGCATTAAATCTCTATAAATTGCTCACAAATACTTATAACGTGTACAAAGCTTAATGCAGGATTTGAGAAGTTCACAGATACTTTCAAAGAGCTACAAGGGGGATTCCCAATACCATCTTAGAGCTCGGTGTGGCTGTTTAGGGAAGGCGAGGTTTAACCCAGCCGGTGGTAGGCAAGCACCCTTGACTAAAGCCCACTCATGATGCAAGATAAGGCATCCAGCCCCATGTGGATGTGAGATAAATGAGTCCCACCGTCGTAGCTGAGCCTGGGGGACTTCCCTGTCCACATATTGGGAAATATATCTCTCTTTGTTTCTGATTCTGTTTGTGCTTCAGTTAGTCTGTGTTTCATCTTTTCCTCTCCCTTTCTTTCTTTTTTTTTTCTTTCTGTCTCAATTTCGATCTCTGCTAAAGGTAGCATCCTCTATAGTTTCATCTCACCCCAGCCAAATGCACACATTATGATTTCCAACAGAGAGGTGCAAGATGTTTTTCTAGGTCTTTCTCGCTCTACAATGTCCCTCCAACACTGTCCTCTCTGATGCATAAATGGGTTCATAATGACTCAGCCAGCAGCAGAAACCTGTTCCACACTGCTCTCCACTCCCCACAGCCATCACACATGCTGTTTTGGGAGCACAGTACCAAAAAGTGTGGGTGTGTTGTCCAAGAAATGTGCCCATCGTCTCCCTGTGTGAATGAAATGGAAAGTGTGAGTTTACCAGAAATGTAGGTTGAAGATCATTAGATTAAATAAACAATCATTTCTGCAAATAAGTAAGCACTTGTTACTTTTGGTAAAGCACAGTAGAAAGCAAGCAAAGAAAAAGTCATGTGGATGTAGTTACTTTGTTGATTTAAAAAAGGTTTCATGCTACTTGGACCACTACTACACAAGGGCTAGTTCTTAAAGGCTTGGCTATTAATTAGCAGACTCATGTTTGATTTTGTTTAAGGATTTTTCTGCACAAGTGAAAACAATATAGTTAATCATCAATCACAAAAATCATCAATTATCTAGCATTTAAAGAACGGCGTCATCGTTAATTTGTGATTGAGAAGGCAGCTTTCTTCCGTTTAGTTGCGTCATTTTCAGGACCCTCATGCGGTGCATGCCTTGCTGTCTGCGTTGGAAACCTTTTTGGGTTTATCTGGGTTAAACTCTTTGCACTTTGCTAATTTCTTTTTGGCCTACTTGAAAGAAATCCATTCTTGAGTCAAAAATCGGTTTGAGAAGTGCCAACAAGCCCACTGCATGTGGGCTGCAAGGCCTTGTGACTAAGAGATAAAGCCCCTGCATGTGCATGCACATGCATGAATCACAAAAACAGGCAAAACTCAGTTTCACTGCATGAGTAATCAAAGTGCAACATATTTAAAAAAGTTAATTAACTTTCTTCAAAGTGAACATCACCCATATGATTTGCTGGCCTTTTGAAGAAGAAAAAATACATTTTAAAACTGTGTTTTACATTAAAACGTCATTCACATAAATTAACAGGCTGTTTCATTGTATTTTAACAATGTAAACTTGACAATGTTAAAGGAGAAGTTTGGTATTTTGCAACCTGGAGCTGTTTTCTAGCATGAAATACGATCATTTACTCACCCAGACGAAATGGCTGTATATAAAGATGGATCACCACAAAAAAGCAACTCCAAGCTGCATGGAGCTCACAGAGGGATCAGACCAGCGATTCATAACAAAACATTGGTGAAATGAGGGAGTTTTGTGACAGAAATTGCTGTATTTAGAGGCTGCGTGAGCTGTCATCGTTCAATCATGTACGCTGATCACAAGTGGATCTAAATATCTCCCGAACGAGTTCAGTTACGCCAAAAACTGTCTGGGTGAGTAAATGATCGTATTTCATGCTAGAAAATAGCTCCAGGTTGCAAAATACCAAACTTCCCCTTTAAAGCTTGGATCATGCTTCCATCGTTGCACATTTCTTATTGAAGTCTATAAAGTGGGACTGGAAAAGCGTTTTTTTAGCTTCTAATCACTGGAGGTGCACAAGGTTTTCACGGCTTTGAGGTTGTCAAAGTTATGTTTATGCATCCCAACATCATCCCTTACTTGGACTCCTTAAGAGGAGTGGTGTTCTTCCAAGACGTGCATTAAAACCATATGATGCACAGGTCGGAGTTGTTTAATCCGCTTATAGCATGGTCCCACATGGTAAACATTTCATAACAAATTATTATTTCACTCAGAACTTGTTCAATGTATAGGAACCATTTTATTTTTCCCTCCAATCACTTTTTATCCTGAACAAACGTTCCATGCTGCATTGCCAATCTCCAATTCACCTGTCAAAAGCCAGTTGATTAAGGCGTTGCTATGGTGATGCCCGTAGTGGAGTTATACAACTTTTATATAACTTGCCAAACTATGTGTTCGTATATTTAAAAATAATACAAAAATAATGCACGCCAATTGGCATTAGACTCTCCCTGACTATGGTATGTTCATTATAGCCCCATTATAGCAGCACAGTTAATATCGGGCAACCACTCCCGCGTAAGTTTGTCCTGAAAACGTGTTTTTTCCCCACACTAAAGTGCTCTGATAGTCTCAACGAGTGTCCGCCAACGTACTAGAGAAGAGAAATGAACGGCAGTATCTATATTACCTGGTGATCGCCTTGTTTTGGTGTCTGTGTCCTGTTGTCTGTGTCCAAATCTTGCGGGTTTATCCCAGAATCGCAGAATAGCTCGCGTCAAAACACCGGTGGGACATTCCACTACCTGACACCAAACGAAAGCAATCGCCAGGTAATACAGATACTTTGGTTCATTTTTCCTTTCTAGTATGTTGTCGGATACTCGTTGAGACTATCAGAGCACTTCAGTGTGGAAAAAAGTATGTTTTTAGGGTGAACTTACAAGCGAGCCATACTTATCATTAGCTGGGCTGCTAGCTGCCTGCCCGGCTAAATATTGGAGCGATCTTGAAAATTCCTCACTCCATCACTCACATGTATGAAAGGAAAGATGACAACAAACCCCAGGTTAAAAAAATGTGAATGACACACATACCAGTAGCTACTGCAGAGATGTGATCACAGATGGAAGATGGCGACTTCTGTGAGTGACTTAAAGGAATACTTCGCCCTCAGAATGATGTGCCTTCATTTTCTACTCACCCTCATGCTGATTTACACTCTGGAACACTTATGGTTTTTATCATGCAGCCATCGACATGGGGAGGTTTTAGTTCTGCATCAATGCAGTTACAGTTACTGCAGTTACTGGCACTTTGAATTAGGCATGAGGACTGACGAGTCAAATGCAGAGGTGGATGAATGTCCTCACAAATGTATAACTGGTTTTGTTACTGCTGGCACCCACAGAAAAATGACATTTTGCAACCGTAGGATCATGTATCAGGAACTATGAGACAAATCTTGGATGTAATGCTGTTATGTGGGCTACTTTTTTTTTTTTAATAGGCAAAAAATTAAGAGTATACCCACTTCTCCAGGGAGCACTACACCATTGCATACATTTATTATTATTTATTATCAGGAACCATGTGTGTTGGACCTCTACTTTTCCAGTGTCACAGACCAGAAATGTGCCTAACTACGTTGAATCTTTGGTTCAGAGTTTGGGTTTCAAAGTAATTTTAGGAGGAAAGTATTTAAAATTTGAATGATCGCTTTAAGAGAAATGACACCATTGTGTCTGGCACATAGTGCATGATTTTAGGAGGGTACAGATCTGGTAATTCTCCAAAATCCATGTTGCAAAATCAGTACAAAAACATGAATATTTTCGTTGTCGCTGCAGAAGCTTCTGATGAGTTCATTAACTCTCTGTGAGTCCGTAGAAGGTTTACGTTTGGATGCACACAGAATTGTATCAGTTTTTATTAAGGAACATTTTAGCTCTATCTTCAGCAAATGGGCATGAGGTTATCTAATCCTGACCAGTGATTTCATCAACTGAAATTTCTTAAAAATCATTTAGAGGGGAAATTTATCTGATTCATAAAGCTAGTTTGAAAAGATGCACCTTTACCTTTCCATATTTAAGATGTTTCTTATAACCTAAATCAAAAAAAAAAAAACTTTTTTTTTTTTTTTTGTATGTTTGTTCAGCAAAGGAATACGCCGCTCTCCTCTTGTCAAACTTTGAACTCTGCTTTAACTGTTTTACAAGCTGGTGGGAGGTGATCGGAAGAACCAAAGGAAGTGCACAGTCATTGGGGACTTCCCCTTTAATATTCTATCACAACTTCTCGTTCATAAGGCAATAATCTGTTAAGTAATAAAAATTTATTATTGTCCCACTGTGAAAATCCGTTATGTTGAATTAAGATTAAAATCTAATGCATGGGGAAATAAAGTAAGTACAAGTAAACATGTTTCACCAGTAAAATGATAACAACAAGAAACCGAGTAAATGTGATCATATTCAGGCCTTCCTGTTTGGCCAGAAGACTTAGACAACAAAGTTTGTTCCAGCAGTCGTAATAAATACAACTTATATTAAAATATAATATAAAAAGAGATATAGCGCACTTGCGCAATCCTTTTGTGCTACTTTGTGTGAAGTATTTCAGTGTTTACACAGGAAAATTTATTTAGTATTGCTACTGAATCTAAAAAGAACTGCCAATGAAACATAATGAAATATAACTGGATTTTGCTTGGTGTCAATGCAAAGCTTGTCTGTTTGTTTCGCCCTCCACCTTTGTTTTGGCTCTGCACCAGGAAGCTGTAATTTGACTGAGATCTCATGGATTTCGTGGGACCTGACGAAAATCTCGTCGGAGGATGCGTTTTTAATGTTGCTGCTTGTGGGTTTAATTGACAATAAAATTAACAGCAGTTTTCCAAATGAAAAAAATCTACATAACCAAGCCACACTGTAAGAGCTGAAAATAATATTAAAACAAAGATTAGAAGCATATGAGTCGTTTCCACCTCTTCGTTTGCGTGTACCAGACTTGGTGAAAGGCTTAGATTGCCACAAGTCAGCCCTGAAAGCTGATGCCGTGACCGTATGCAAGTCGGCTGCAATTCGATTTTAAGTATGAAAAGCAGTAGGATTTACCAAGCAGTGAAAATATGTTGATGACACAAATACTAGTTGCTACTGCAGAGATGTGATCACAAGTTGGAGAATTCGGTGAGTGACTTAAAGGAATACTTTACCTCAGAATGATGTGCCTTCATTTTCTGTTTAGCCTTATGCTGATTAACACTCTGGAACACTTTTTTTATATTTATTATGTAGTTGGAGATGTGGGGAGGTTTTTGTTTTGCATCAATGCAGTTACAGTGATGTTGAATGGCGCCTGTTAGAAAAAGTAAAAAAAACTTGGCAACATTCCTCCATAACGTCCATGTAATCCATATGTCCTGAGTGGGTAGCATCCATAATTTATAATAATTTTATAATAATTTATAATAATTTACTCAAAACAACATCATTAAGTGTATTTTTATGAGCTAAATTGCAGCACATTGCGTTTCTTCATTAAGCATACATGGGATTACGGAAGCCGCGGCAGATGGATGTTAACGCGTTCATACTTAGAACAACTATAGGCGAGGAATGCACGAAAGCACTACCACCAGTCTGCCGTGGCTTCCGTAGCATCATGAACATGCATCCAGAAAATATCATATGCTACAGTTTAGGCTCTTAAAATATACTAAATGATGTTTTTTCGAGTAAATTATGGACGCTACCCACTCAGGACACTTGGATTACATTAAATGAGCAGTATGGAGGAATATTGCCAAGTTTTTTTGCCAATATTTGGACTTTTATGGACCTTTTTGCTCAGACGCCATTCAACATCACTGTAACTGCATTGATGCAGAACTAAAACCACCCCATATCTCCGGCTGCATGATAAAATCAAGAAAGTGTTCCAGAGTGTTAATCAGCATGAGGGTGAGTAGAAAATGAAGTATGAAGTATTCCTTTAAGACACACAAACCTATATTTTTAAAACTTTTACCTCTTTTTATGCACAGGGAATAGTTTCAGGTTGAGAATGACAAGATTGATTTAATTTATAGTAGGACAATGTAGTAGATAGGAGTTATAAGAGATAATCAGTGTTTTATTACTGGTTTCTTTGTACTTGTCTTTACAGCTTCTTCACTCTATCAGTTTATTCGCAGATGATTAAATAAGCAAGTACAACAGATTTCCAAATCTGGCATTACACTAAAACTATGCATGGACGTCAGCATATAATGCAAAAATTGTACAGATTTTTACTGCATTTTATTGATACTAATTGCACATTTATGATTCACACCAGAGAGAACCACAGGGATCGTGATCAAGAATATCCTTTTGAGTTTGACATTTATTTGCAGAATTGGCTGTTAGTCATGTTGCATTCACACTGCAGGGAGAAGTGGCTTAATTTCGACTTTTTTGTCTGTATGTGACTAATATTTACACACCTTTTTTTTCTCTCAAATCACTGCCCGCATATATGTGTCTTGATTCTTTTTCAAACTGACCGCAATCTGAACAGTCATGTCACATTTTATTTGACTTTCACCTCACCGAAGTGACGCAAACATTGCAATCCTGTGTTGGAGGCAGAATATGTAAAAACAGTGTGTCGTAATATCACATCTGCGGATTTGTGTCATATCAGACCTGTAAGGCTTCACGGTCTGATGACCGAATAACGTGAACAACCCGCAGCGAGATTGTAGTCATAAATTCAGCGAGCAAGCCAATGAAATCATTGATGGGTTTTTGTTTTCAGTTTTGAAATTTGTCTTTTGGTTTCTTTGTTTTTCTGTTACTTTCTGTTTTCATTTAATCTTATTTAGTTTAACATTTGATTTCTGTTCACTGATAACAACACCTGTTTCTTATTTAGTCTTGAACTCTATCTGAATATAATCTGTGGTTCAATGGCAAATCCTTGTCATTCCGCATGCTTCCTGTACAAAGTATTATATCTTTTTTTTTTTCTTGCTTCAGTCAGTCAGATAGTCAGTCAGTCAATAATCCATTTTTTGGCTAGTTATTTTGGCTTGTTTCATATTTTTGTTTGTTGAGCTTTTTCACTTTTAGTTTAATTCAAATAGCATAACCATATAAAGCCAAATGTATCATATTTTAAACATGCTGTCTCTGAGACATTTTGCATCACTTTTTGGTAAAAACTTTGCCCAAAACCCTGTTGAAGACATGATACATTACCTGTCTTCTAGGGGTGTCACGATCTTGATTTTTTATCAAAATCAATCGAAATTACGTCCAGGTCTCGAGCATCAAAGACAAGGACAGGATTGACGATTCCCCGGCAGGGCTAGCACTTGTGCAAGGCGCTTCTCCATATATTTGTATTCATTGTTCATTCATTAGACAAAAAATAAATAAACAGATGTATAAACGCACAGAATAGTAATAGCTGAAGAACTAAGTAGATACAAGTGTGGCATAAACAGCAACTAAAGACAATGTAGAGCAAAAGATGCAAAGTTAGTATAAACCTAACAGAATAACTTAATGATAATCTTTTCATCTTTTCATAACATTTCCCTCATTTGTGGAACAGCCTGCCAGAGGGCCTGAGAAAACACCCACCTTTTTCGCTTTTAGATTATATGTTTTATTGTATAGTTTTACTGTTATCATTCTCTTTCTATCCACTTGTTTAGTTATATGTCTTTATTTCATTTTATTTTTATAGTTACTGAAGTCTTTTTGTTTTTTTATCTTTATGTTAGAAGTCTTTTATTTACTTGTACACTTTTATTGTTCTTATCTGTTTTTAGTCTTGTTTGATTCTTAAATACATGTGGTTAACTCCAGTGTTTTCCTCATGGGGATCCCTCATGCTGCCTGTGCTGTGTGGGGTCGCTTTTCCGGGTGTCCCTAAACATTATGGGCTATTAGTGGTGGTGTGCTTCGGGGTCTGCCCGGGGCTGGGGGCGTCTCATTGGTGGCGGACTCTCCTGCCATGGGTGGGCTGGCTTCTGGTGTGAATGGATCCCCAGGATATCGTTTCCTCCCAGCGGCGCCAGGTGTTTATTTGTTTATCAGTTATTTATATATTTTTTAAATTAGATTTTAGTTCGAATGTATTTTTACAGCGGTTAAAGAGACAAATGATATACATATATATAGTTTTTATAAATGGTTTAAGGGGGTGTCTGTATGTGTGTGTGTGTGTTCATCAGAGAGAGAGCATTGGCATTTTTAAAATTTCATGTTATTTTTTATGACTTTTTTTTTGTTTTTACTTGTGAAGCACTTTGTGTTGCTGTTTGTGTGAAAGGTGCTATATAAATAAAATTTGATTAGATAACATCACAAAATTTGAAGGATTTGTAGAAACTGTAGTTAATTTCCCCACAATTTCTTGACAAATGGCCTCAGCAGCTCCTCTGTTGTGTGCCCAATGTGTTCAGGCTGTATTGGAAAAATGCCATTTTTAAGATGAAGAATTTATTTAAGGGGTTTTCAGATGACAACTGTTATTGAACAGTTTGTGCATCACAATCTGCTCAACCATCACAAACTTTTGGTGAACATGTGGTGTCTTAATGGGCGATTGGTTTATGTGCCCTCAGCCCAAAAAGGTTGCAGAGGAAGTCAGCTGTCCTGTGTGGTGTGATCTTTATATGTCACAGCGGAAAGAGAGACCATGACACTCGTAGACAGGTTGTGTCCCAGCTTAACCTCCCCCAGCAGATCAAAAGTAGAGAAAATGGATGTGGAGGGATGTCAGTAGGCGTGCTCAGCTTGAACTTGTACGCGCATAAACAGAGACACAGCGGGGGGGGTGTTAAGCCAATCAGATGGGCAATCTATTGGACTGTGGTATGGATGGAAAAATAAATGGTTGAGTGACGTACAGCATCACACCACAGACTTTCCCAAATGCACAAGAAAGAGAAAAAAACTCCTACCTGCTGGATTAAAGCTTTCATTTAACATCATTTGAAGAGGTGGCTGTTTATATCATTCAAATTTTATATTAGGTGTAATAAGATCTGTTGACCTGTGAAATCTTTAATATATATACATCTATGAAGGCTACTGTCTTTAATTAGATTTTAAGTTAAATAAAATCATTTTATTTAAATAAATATATGAGTTTTCTCAAGAACTTTAAGTACTCTCAGTGAATGATCAAGACCTGCTTTAATATCTGAAGTGCCATCTGCAGGAATCCAATAACTCATTGCAGGAGTGGAAGAATCATACAGTACAAGCAGTACATTTTTCCCAGGTATATTTCGCTTTTACCAACAGTAGCTCATTAGCAGTCACATGCAAAGCATTTGGTTAAATGTACTCTGAATGTAATCAATCTGACATTTGAAAAGAGACATCAAACAGATTCTAATCACATCTCTGGGTGACTTTTTTTTTAAATTTCTATTTCAGTTTTTGAAGTTCTGATTCTCAGGAAAAGGGAAGTTTTGAGATACTTCCTATAGAGAGCATCACTGTCGAAATTGAATGCATTGTGCTGACAAAAGCAAACTGTGTGACCTCTTCCCAACTGAGGTTTTGTTCCGCCAGTGTTTAAGCAATAGGATACGTATTTACAATGAGACATTCAAGCAATCCTGAGCTTATTTTAGACTAGTTTGCTTCAGTTTTTTTTAACAGGACCACATCTGCTTTTCACATGAATAATGTCTAATAGACGTAGAAAACTTCCGTTTTCTGCAATGAAACCTTGAACAGCCATCCCCTCTTCAATTAACTTTCTGTAAACATTTTAGAAGTGAGGAAACCAGTTTTAGGAGAGGAATATTGTACCCATCATGTGTCTGATGCAGGATTCAGTTCAAACCCAGAATATGTCTCCATGGGAAACCTCATTTATCAATTGTGCACACAACGAAAATCTGAGCGCACGAACATTTCAGTGCAAGGTTGGGCATTTAACGTTTTGGACGTGGGCGTAGGATACGATCAGTTCAGAGCTCGTGCACGCAAGTTTGAGTCATTGAGGATTTACAGGGCAGCTCAGCAGACACTGAAAATAATTATCGAACAAACCTCAAACTGCCTTCTGAGCATTAGCAGCCACGTATTCAATACTCAACCAATTAAAAAATTACATATATTAGAATGGGTGGTCAAAACTAATAAAATAAAATAGCATTACTGCTTGGAGTGCACCGCTGACTCACTCAAAAGCGAGTAGCAGATAACACTCTAAAACGCACATGGCAAAATCAGAAAAACAGGGTCATTCGTACAATTTCAGTCATTCTTACTGCACAGAAAATGCTTTCGTAGAGTAATGCATGGTGGATCTGTGCTGGATTTCATACAGAGCCTTTAGGGAATAAATGTTCACATTATCTTCATGAAGTTCACTGAAACCCAAAAAGCTGAGAGAGGTTTCTGCCGAGTCTAGAGGGGAAACACCCTGCAAGGCCAGTAAGAGCAACATGACAGCAGCAGAAAAAAGATGCAGCATCAGGTAGTTACAAAGAAACTGGGAGGGAAACCTCTTCACCGCAAACCGATCTGAGCTGCTTCATTTAGCTGCATCTGATAAAGATAGTAGGCTTATCAATATTTTTTTGTCTTCATTTTAGGTTGTTTTCTGGGTATTCTCCATTACTTCAGGCTGATCCATCACTGCTGGGTGTTTTTTTCTTCTCACAGAGAATTATGGTGCGATTGTTTCTTTATACTTCTCGTAAAACATTATTTGATCGAAATTAAGCTGATGTTATTTTTTACTGAGAGTGAAAATCTGCTGGTGGCCATTTAAGTGAGAAGAGCTTTCACAGTTTGCCTGTCAGATCTGGACAATAGCAGATTTTCCAGAGGAATAATAGGGGACGCGAGCACGTCTGTAGTGACCTCAGGGATCTCCTCATTTATGATTGGCTGATCAGTCTCTTTCGGCACTTGTCTCCCTTGGCAAGACGTCTGAAATACAAATTTAAAAAGGCACAACATGTAGATGATGATTTATCAAGAGCCGTTCTTTCATTCGCTGGAATCACCCAGATATGGACGTTTAATAAATCATTCCTACTACTACTACTACTACTACCATCAATTAGCAGACGCTTTTATCCAAAGCGACGTACATTTGAGAGAACAACACAAGCATAAATTCAAGGAGTAGGATACAGTTTGAACAGGTGATCTGCTGGTCATCGATCGATGTCGTTATGTCAAGTGCTAAGATCGGGCTAAGTGTCCCCCCCCTTTTCTTTTTTTTTGTGTGTGTGTGTGTGT
>JAVQJG010291347.1:0-40947 GCA_036024015.1 Craterocephalus amniculus | reverse complement strand
GTGTGTGGGGGTGGGTGGGGGTGTGTGGGTGTGTGTGGGGTGGTGTCGGGCGGGGACGGGGGGCGCGGGGGGTGGGGCAGGGGCAACCGCCCCCTGTTCAAGACTGTATAAAGCAGATGGGGGGAGAAGTACCTTTGTCACTTTGCTGCCCAAGAGGAGAGAAGTCTTGCTGGACACACATAGGCCTACTTCAGACAGATTCTCTACCTTATCCCAAGGAAAAGAGGTTCCCCTGTAAGCTGGATTCTCACCACTTTGGGCCCTTTGGACTGAAAACTGAGAGAGTGGACAGGACACAATCAGCATTATCAGTCCACCCAAGATAAGAAGCAGAGGGGCTTTCTAAGCCTTTGGAAAAATCACCAGGTCCTCGCACCAGAAGCCATGAGGGTTTTCAACCTGCTCTACTTGCTCCTGCTGCTCGCAGCTATTGTGGCTCCGGTCTCCTCAGCCAGACCAGGTAAGTGTCCTCTCCACTTCAGCCCGGCAGGTGTCCTAAAATGTCCTTCATTAAAAGACGAAAATTAAACATTTAGTCTCAATAAGGTGGTTAATGGTTTTTAAACTTTCTTAAAATGGTGGCAGGATAGAACTCCCGGTTTTAAAATCACCAAGCGCAGCCCGTTAAACGTAACCATGGCAACAGGCTAAAATTTCTTGCCCGGATAACTGATTTTCTCTTGTAAAACCGACTTTGCTTGCTGAAGAGTATAAAATATCATTTAACATGTAGCATCTTGAAGTAAAGATTTAATTTATGCTGTTGAAGTTAAAGTAAAAGACGGTTAAAAAAGAAAGAAAATAAAAAAGAAATTAAAGTAAACCCGTACACCCGTACGCTGTCGTATACATCGTGGGTTGCGTTCTAGTCCTCTCGTATAAATCGTAAAAACAAAACTCGCCGACATGAGAATTACTAACTAAAACAAACAAACTACAAAAAGGGAACAACAACGTAAAAGTATGAACTAACAGCCTATGTATGTATCTAGTATAACATAATTCTAGCAGGTTCATAGTATATTTCGAGTCATATAATTGTCCAACAATTTAAGACGTTTGCGACCATAGAGTGGCCACTCCATCAGAGGAACAAATTGAGTTTGTGCAGGTGTGTTTTCTGCGCACATCCAGATGGCTTGCGGTTATCTGCAAGACAAACAGCTGTTGCTATAGAGGCAGGCTTTGGACAAAATGCCGTGATGGGGTGCACGTGATGATGGAGTGGATGGAGGGAGGAAGAGGGGAGGGGATGGAGCGCCGCCGGGGATCGAACAGCAGCCCCAGATCGGCTCTTTGTCCCCAGCTGGAAAGCACGCCGGTGGGCTTTTGTTAAACACGGTGTTAAAACGCCATGCAAATAGCCAGGGTTTATTAACATGACATGGAGCAGCGGTGCCAAGTGTAAAGGAGATACCTTCAGGCTTAGGGGGCAGCTTCTTTTAGAGGAACTCGGGTGGGCCGGAGGGAGCCATAAAGTCATCTTGAAGTTTATCTCTTCCTGGGTTTGGCTGCCAGCCTGTAAACGACGGGAGGGAAAGATGGATTTATTAGGGACATTTAACGATAATCAGAGTCCCGGTCAAATCCAGCTGTTTGTAAAGAATTCGACCCAAAATTATTCTGACATAGGAGCCAGTCAGATTAGCCAGGCAATATGTAGCCAGCCACAGGGAACATACAATCTTCAGAAGAACTTGTGCATCTAAACTGCATAAACTTTCAGTTCATATGTTTTTATAGGTTAAATAATGATGCAATGTTTTAATAAAAGCTTGTTTATTTTCCAGATTTCTTGAATCTGAGGAGGAGATATCACAGACACCACTGCGTACACAGACGGTGCATGCCTCTCCACACAAGAGTACCCTTCCCTTAAGGTGAGATATCACCAGATAACGAAACAAGGGTAGAGAACAAAACCAGTTCGCAGAGCAGGCAAGTGGTGTATGTGATACGCAGAGGTACATGATCCTGCAGAATAGGGATATAAGGGGGATGTTTAGGACGTAATACTCACAGATAAACAGGAAGGCTGAACACAAGGTTTGGGGTAATTACAGGTGATTCCTGCAGAGGTTGGGAACTTGTGGCCTATGTAATCTCAGACAGATTCTAAAAAATATTATTTTTCCATTACAGATGTAACAACGAGGGTTTCACAAGGAGAACAAACCGAACTCCAGTGGATGGATCCCAGTATCAGGACACAGATGGGAAATGAAGTGGAAACTAAAAGTCTGGGAGTCCATGAAAGTGCCATGCAAAGACTATCATGTTCATGTAGCTGCTCCAGCTCACATTCAGCCAAAAGCAGCTTGCACGAAATCAACCCAGGCTGATGTTGTGGTTGAATAACTTCTCATTAAAAGTCAAACCATGACATGTCAAGGCAGTCTGGTGGCCAAAGATGTGGACTTAGACCTGGACAATCCATTTCGTGTTCTTATGGCAGGAGATGGAGAGAAAATGGAGGAGACGAGGCTCATCATAAAAGCTAAGGCAAAAGCCCGGGAAATCTTGAAATAGTATTCTTTTACAAGTGTTTATAATATATGTATGCACTTCAAATGTTTATTGAATTTTTTTTTGGTTTTTTAATAAAACTACACAAATGTATCATTTTCTCTTTACTTTGTGTGTGATAAAATATCAGCTGAACTCATAATAGATCAACTTCTAGGCTCATAACTAATGGTTAAACTACGATATGTAGAGCTTTTTTCTCTCTAGCTTAAAAATGCTTCACTCCCTGTTGAGTTACAGATACCAGAATCAAAAGAGAGCAAACACCAAAGCTTCAAATGTTGACCTCAGTATATAGAAGATCACGTTTCTTTAATTACAACTCAAAGCAGGTGACAAAACACACAAAAATACAGAAATACAATTGAATAATCAAAGATTTTATTAGGATCAAACCGCAATTATGCAAATTCGACAACATTGTCGATGGAAAAGAACTTAAATGACAACATTTAAACAAAACAAGATCTAACCTCACTTGTTTGAGCCAGATAAGTGATAGCCTCTCTTTCCTTTGTGCTGATGATCTTACCGCTCTGATTCCTTCGGAGTAACAAAAGTCCCAGCATACACGGGTCACTGGAGGTCATAACAAAGTGATAAAAACCTCTCACCTCTGATCTGTGACCCACGACTCCTCCCCTGCACTTCCCATTTTCCTCTGATTATACTCCACTTTCAGTCCACCTCCTCTTGCGCTATCTGTCCATCTCAGGTGTGGGTGCCTCATAGAGGAAGTGACTCAGTCTGCACGTACAGGTGCATTTTGCTCATTTCACTCTTTAGGATCTTCTTAAAATTGTAAAGTGACCAGGCTCTTTCTCCTGCGTGCTGGAGGCTGTCATCGGCTGAAGAAGAGGTCAGCCTTCTCAGTGCTGAGCAGTGAGGTTGAGTAGCCTCTTGCTCAGCAGTGTGTTGTGTTGTTTCAGGTATTCTATCAAGTCGGCCTGCTTTTCCACCACTTCCTCCAGACTGGAGGCTCCTCTGTGACATAAAAAAGCAGACAAAGACACAGTTAACTCCTCTGTAACATGGACCCAAAACATACAAATGCACACAACTAAACCCCAAATATATCCCAATGCAGCTGCATTTATTGGTCAACTGTGGTTCAGTATAAACTTCAATCGTTATGATTTAGTCTTACTTTAAAAATGTGTTTTTTAATATATAAACATGCTTTTAAAGAAAACAATGGTAATGCTGAATAAGTTGTGAGTTAAATATTACATAGGGTTCTGTTGTGTATTTTCGGTGATATTAGCAAATGAGTCCAATGCTGGGTTTGTACAAACAAATAGCAAATCCTGTCTTTTATGTAGCACTAGATTAATTTTAGAACAGTGCACAAGAGATAATGATTATATTATAGGCCAGGGGTCTGCAACCTCTCTTTGGACCTCACAATGGGTCTTATAATAACACAGGCTTAAAATGATAAACAATTTTAAATCTAGATATTATGACAAATACAGGTTTTACCAGTTTTTAATTAAATAAGTACATTGAATTTCCACAACAAAATGACTAAACTACCAGTAATATCCTTTTAGATCAATTTTTGTTTTTATCATTAGTAGAGAAAAAACGTTTTCCACAAATATCTACAATATCGGTTTCCCTTTAAATACACTGATTATGTCACATATTTTGTCATCAGGCCAAGTTGACCCTTAAACCCAGTTAGATCACTTCACATTTTGCTTTTACAATTCCATCATATATTCTGAAGTCCGCCTGGTGCATTAAATCATACATAATGCTGCTCCCCCACTTTAAAGATGTACATTTAGCTTCAGTCTGAATCATCGAACAGATAAGGTTCTGAAAGAATCCAGGAGTGACTGCAAGGTTTCAAACAGAAGGTCTGCCTTCTCCCAACCAGCCTTCTCATAGAAAGTGGCCAAAGCGTCGCACAGATTAATCCAGTTTCTCGTATTCCATTAAGGACTGGTTGCTCAGCATTAAAGATACCAATTTGGTATCTAGCGATAAGGTTAGCATCCGATAGCTATCAGTTATATTAGGGCTTATTAAATGGACTGTCTGGTCATATATCTACTGCTCAGGCACTTTAAACAGAGTATTTGATCTTTTACTGTTAATTGCGTTGTATTTAGACTGGACAGCATTTTGATTGTGTTTGATAGCTTCATTATGCCGATGGTTTTTTATCTCGTTTTGTCTATTTGTGTTAAGGACTGCAGATTGAAATTATCGTAGAGCTAAACCTGGTGCAGCCATTTTTATTCTTCCTACAAATAATAAACGTAACAGGATATGGGCCTTCAAATAAAACAGATTACCTGAAGCCGGTCTCGGTCGGTGAGCTTGTGACACTGTAGGTGTGTGAAAGCTCTTCTTGGCTCACGTCGGGTGCAGCTCGATCTCTGTTGAACTGCATTACCTTGACTAAACACAAACAGACACAGAGAAACTTACTTTATAAAATCAGACTGCATTGAGGTAGCATAGACATAAGATACTATGGAGTAGCGAGGGCTTTCTACCAATTATAAACACCCAAATGAGAAACATCACACATTTGTTTTTCTTATTGTTTTCCATCCCTCTCCCTCTCCTAAACACACACAAGCTGTTATAACCTGCACTTAATGCTTATGGGCTGCCATATCCTGCACTCAGACCTCTAATTCTCACACCCTAAACACACACCTTTACAGATGGGGATATGCTAGCAGCAAGGTGTGGTTGTGGTGGGGGCCAGTAGCTGTAAGAGGAGCCAGAGTCAGGGTACATGCTGGTGCTGTCTGAGCTGTGATTTAGCCGAGTGTGGATGCCAGGAAAGTATGTGAGGAAGGGCAGAGGGAGTCGCCGGCTGAGTATTGATAAGATTTGAGTGTCATTAGCTAGAGGAAATTATCAGGGAGGTTCTAAAGAGTATTGTCTTTACTTTGCTACAGTTCAGCATCGAGGTCTCCACACTCACACACAATCCAAAGAAATACTGCACATTCCTGCATAATGAGGCCCTAAATCTGTGTGTTTGTGTTTGTGTGTGTGTGTAAATAAAGCAATATCAGGCAAGCACGTGTGAGAAAGAAACATTCCTGAAAACTAGCAGAACTTAGTTCCAAGAAGGAGCACAAATGGTAATTAATATTAAGTTAACTTAGAAATATTAATACAGGACAGTATAATAAACATTATAAAAAAGAAATAATAAGAAATACTGCTTTAGAAATTCTGAGCATTTGTGTTAACATCTGTTGATCACGATAACTTGAATAATCAATTATCAAGGAGAATATAGATATATATATATATATATATCTATATATGGATTATTTAACATTTAGAATCTATTGTCGTTTGCAGAAAACACCTTAAAAGCACTACTAGCTTTCTGATTTACAGTTTTACAACCCGTTAACAGTTTTAATAGTGTTATTATTGTGACAGTGCTGTGGTTTGTAAAGTGTAAAAAATGAAAAATTACTCAATGTAGAAAATCAAGCTCAGAAAATCTAAGATGGGTATTTCAGAAATAAAGCAATAGTCTCTTCAGCCTGCTTCCTAAGCTGTATTTACATATGGACACCAGAGGTTTCAGTGGACACATAAACAAAGATTACTTTGATCTTTTTTAACAACGGCATTTTGTTCGGTCTGTGTGCCATAAACTGCCACTTTGAGATAAATAAAGTTATTAAACAGAACTGAATTGTATCTTAGATCTGATCTGTGTAGGAAATTGAAAGATTCAGACCTGAATGTCTTCAACCACAGACAGCAGGCTGTGATGACTGAGGCCCTGACATCAGGCTGAAATAGCAGGATTTAGCCTGAGCTGCTAACCATCTAACAGACAATCAACTCATCGAGTTTGCCTCATTTTGCCCTGGATTTCTTCCTGTCAGTTTCAGAGCCTCCACTTTAGAAAGAAATAGCTGTTGTCCAGCACCCTCAGCATTATGTGGGAAATTAACTTCTAAACATAATTACTGCAGATAAGATTAGTTACAATGTGACTGAATATTACAGCAGAGTTAAACCAGGTAAATGCAGCAGGAATGATAGATGGAGGGAGAGGTGTTAAGGAAGTGAAACATTTCACACATTGCTGTTGGAGACTCTGGCATGGCTGGACAGACAGTGCTTAGACTTGGTCTGCTCACATCTGAGAAGCTTCAATCAGCCACCCACAAGTGCACATTTCCAGGTGATAACAGTGAAGCTGCAGAGGTGCTAACAGCTAATGGCACCACATCCTCTGCACTGCCTGCAGTGAAATCAAACAACTGGATGTGAACTGATCCTAGAGATTGCATGAGCTCATACTTAGTTTTTGAAGAAAGAAAAAACTCACAATATGGTGGAAAAAACTGTTTTAATGCATTTTGGGAGTAAAACATGCAATCTGAAGTAACATCGGGGGAGATACTCCAGGGAAAGATATCAAACTGTGTCATGTGTTTTGCTGCTGACTTGAGAACTTCTCGAAACAATATGAGAAGTTCATGTGAGTCAAACACAAAAAATATGATAGGATAAGAAAAATCTTTTAGGTCATGAACAATATTTTCCTCAAAGTTAATATTATAAGCAAAAAAACCAATTGCAGGGAAGTGATTTTTCCTTACAGTTCATGTATTTGCATGGTTCATACACAAGCTCAAAGAGAAAGACGCTTGCTCAGCTCTCAGGCTGCAGAAAAAAAAATCAGGTGACTTTGCTTTATCTTATCTAGTTCCGTAGCTCTGAGACAGACACGAGGAAAAATATCCTGCAAACTCTACAGCTCCTTTAACTTGTTTTTTGATGACAGGAACAGACTGTATATTATGTTCATGACAAAAGTAAATTCTAAACATTTATCTCCAAAGCTGAGCATAAACCTGCATATATATCAATAAGAAGGGATTCATGTGCAGTAGCTTGACACGAGCACTTTTCCAGCGACTAGTTTTGTGTGTGATCCTGATATCAGCATGTGTGTGTATGTGTGTGTGTTAACCATGTGCCCTGCAGTGCTTACACTAAAGTTCTGGAAAGCAGAAGAGAGAGATGTATTCTAAACTGAGCCTTTGAAGGCCATTACATGTCTTTGATGTGCATGAAGTGCTGTAGAGGAGGGTGTATTCATGTTAAAATGAGAAAGGCAGAAACATACAGAAAACCTCAAAGACACACACACACACACACACACACACACACACACAAAACCACAGACACATACACTTACATCAGTATGCACTTCAAAGACCTGTTGACGAGGCTTTCCTGTATGGACTTCATAGCTGCAGGCATTAACATTTCCCTATATGTCTGCCCTAAAAACTATTTAGTGTTTCTGATCTCACTGGTGTCACTTTGACTCTGCGTAGGTCCGTGTGCGTATATGACGGCTTGATTTGCACTGCGAGGCGTCGCTTGGTTTGCATCATGCCTGACTGCACTGATCTGAGCAGGAATGCAACAGGCGAACAGTCCCCCCCGTCCTTCACACACTTGATCACCGACACTGTAAACACAGAGACAATGCGTGTGTGTCTGCCTGGTGGAGGGGGCAGAGGGCTACCCTTTGGCTAAGGTAAATCCTAGTGTTTCTTATCTTCTCTCCTTGGTATCTCCGCCTGCAATCTGTACCCTTCAGCTGCCAAACACACCTTTAATATGGGTTTCCTTTCAATGCAGGTTCTTCAATATCAATATCCTCTTATCCAGCAACTTTAACAGCAGTTTTCCTTTTTCTGCCGAGAGGAAGGCTGATGTGTTTACCGCCACCAACGATTTGGGCCTTATAGAAGTAATTTCAAAGACATAACCTAACATGTTTTCTTGAAGAGCCTTCAAATGTACATAAATCATTTCATTACTTTACTTTAAAAATGTTTTCTACAGAATCTTATCTGACCAAACAGATCATCATCAGTATCTCAAAGTCTTTAAAAAGTTAAGCTGTACAAGAAGTACTCATGTTGTTAAAAATAAGACTAAATGTTGTGTTATGTTTTTTGTTAATCTCAGTATGCAGCCTGATTTTAAGCAGTACGCACACATACTGACATTTTAATATGTGGGAACTTAGCATGAAGTTTAAAGTAGAGCCATCAATGGAAGATGGACTTCCACTTAATGAACATCTAAATGTGAAAGACTGAATGAATCAAACAAAAAGGTCTCAAAAGTCCCTCTCATTTGGGCCGACAAGTGTTATGAAGGCTCATTCTCAAACACACTAGACTGCTGTTGTGAGTCAGTGCAAATGTTCATGTATTTTGGATATGAAAGAAGTATATAATATCTGTAATAATATGAAATGTTTTTTTTGTGCTTTTTTTTAAACAAAAAGCAGCAGTTAAACACGTTGACAGCAACTAGAAAATGTGCAGAAATGACGCTGAGATAAAACGTAAACACTACGTAAACTACTACTGACCTGACCACTGTAAATATTTAAAAGCAGAATTACTTAAACAATGACACATTTACTTTCATAGGCCATAGACTGATTTTTGTGTGGGGGACTTTAAAGGATGCTGCAAACAGAGAACCTGACTTTGGTTTTGGCAATAAAAACCTGATAAAAGCTGTGAACTCAAATACAAATGGTGGTATTAAAAGTAGATGATTGTCAAACTTTAACAGCAGCAGCATTAGTTTTGGTTCGTGCATATAGCCTACGTCATGTCATCATGATTCCAGTCAGTCACTTTCCATCATGTTACTGCTTTGGCAGGATGCTGACTGCAGGTACCACTAAAGTGAAAACAGTAAAATTAAAGTCCTCAATAATGGTCCTTATCTGCCTTTTCTTAGAATTAAATTGAGGATATTGACGACTCATCCAGCTCATACAGCACCAGTGCTGGGCAAGTTACTTTAAACAAGTAATGTAGTTATAGTTACTTCTTTCAATAGTGACTCAGTTACTTTAAGTTACTTGTTACTTTCAAGGTAACTAGTTACTAAGGAAAGTAACTTTTCTTTTTACTCAAAAGCTACACTTGTTAGTTACGGGTTAGTGGTTAGTATAGTATTTATGTCATTTGTATTGAGCTTAATTTCACACTCTGTTTTAGTCCCTATTTCTTAGTTTGTAAACAGACTATGATGTACAGAAAGTTTAGATTGGATTGCAAAACTCTATCCATAAGCTGAACTCCAGCTATTAAATTCAATTACATTCTTTGCCAATGTGCTACAATTTTAATTTCAGTAATCCAAATTTCAGTGACTGCTTGCCACCGATGTTTTAGAGGGAGAAATAAAGAAAAAAGAAAGATTTATTAAAAATAATCTATTGCTTTTCCGCAACTTCCATCATCCTATAACTTCACTGAAGTGCACACGAGGAAGAATGTGTTTATACCATGAACAGGCTCACAAAAGGAGGAATTTATTCTGACAAACACATTTTACCTTCTGTCTTCCGCAACAAAGCAAATCAACCACAGGACCAGACCACATTGAGTTCAACTAAACCGAACCAAATCGTTCTCAAACTCTATCACAGAAAAAGACAGCCAATGGATACATTGATAGGACCAGGCATCATCCAGCAAAGTTTGCATGGTGCTAATGTCAGAAGCAAAGAATCCGCAGATCAGCAGAGAGAGGGAGGATGGACGGGGAGCTGAATGGTTGATTGTCATGCTGTCGAGTCTGAAAAGGGCAGGGCAGGTTTTTGTGATGCTAATATGCTCCGAGAGAGAGTGGGGGTAGTTTTTGTGAGTCATGTAATTTGTAAGGTGTGTCTCTCTGTATCAGACTGTTGATATTTCAGCCAGCATCTATAAGAAAGTAAAGTAACTGGTGAAGCCGTAACACTGGAATAAAAAGTATGCTCAGTAGGTAAGTTGCTTAAGGAACTCAAATTATATGCAGTGTTTTACTGAATGTTTAATATTCATATGTTTTTCAAACTTTAACATCTTCATTCAAATATCATTACCTGTATTCATACTGAATAATGTATATGTTTGTATGAAGGAACCAGCTGGCTTAAGTTTGCTGGTACATATCATTCGTCTTTTCCATCTCCATCATTCTCACCTTGCCAAGCAGCCTTATAAGAGTCTATTTAAAATCCCTGCAAAACATCCTCTTACTCTTCACTAAAAATGAATGGTAGCAATTTACCTGTGTAATAGAGCAGGCATGGCACAGCCACCAAGAGCTCCACCCCAAGAACGCTGAGCAGCATGTAGGTGCGTACAGTCTGTGATAATTTTGTGGCCACAAGAATCAGCAGCAGAGCATTTCCTATTCACACAGAGAAATAGAAACATTTTACCGCCACCTTGTGGGGAACCCCAACCTCTACATAATCAGTATCCTTCATACAATACATGACTTGTTCTACCTGCAGAGTGAATGGTGAGTGGGACATGCTTCAGCCCCTGTGTTTGTCTGTAAAATCGCAGGTATCCTCTACTCCGGACTTTGTTGTGATGGTGCTGCACGCAACCAGTGAACAACAGCACCAGCACCCACAAACACACCTTTCCAAACACAATCACATTGCCACCACCCACATTACCCAAAATACTCATACACATGTCCTCTTGGCCAAACTTTAGCATACACAGCACAGCCATGCATACAGACAAGACAACATACAGAACCTTTAGGGAAGAAGAAAGAGCAGAAGTGATTTTAGCAAAGAAACAAGCTGATTATTCCAGATGTCAGAGCAGAAAATTTGATATTTTCCTGTTATCATTTATTCATTTACCCACAGTTTTGCAAAATAAGTGTCATTGGTGGCCACGCCAATAGTTAAAACTAAAAACTATGCTGTTAGACAAGCAGTAAAACCAGAAAACTGTCAATTCTTTCTTTACATTTGACTTAACTATTAATAATCATTTAAATATATAATCATAATTTACATTACTGTGAAACAAACCAAATGGCCATAACACTGAGTAAATATAATATTTATCAGATAAGGATAGTGTGTTTGCAGGCCTACGGATATCATACATGCAGTAAAGACAGGAGGCCGGCATGGCATGGTGTTGGCAGAGTCTGAAACTCTCTCCTGATGGCGGAGTGGAGGGCGTCAGCAGAGATCAGCGGTCCGTCCACCAGCGACTCTTCTTCTACGCTCCGGTTCAGGTCAACCGAGGGACCTGCCTGCTAAAATTAAAATTTTATCACAGTGGATAGTTTATATTCTGTTGCTTCGTCTGGATCACCTCTTGTGTTGATATAGTTATACAAAATTCTGTGGAAACTGGATTATATCACATGTGCTGGTAATAGAAAGTGAAACTAGCTTCTGTTTACTGTGTTCATGCATAGCCGCACACTTATTAGTCAATATTATCCAGAAACAACAGAAACATCAACATGTAAATGTCCACAAAAGAACGCTTTTTGCTATTCTGTTTATGTGACCACACCTGAAAAATAATTGTTTCTACAACAGAAAAAAAAGTCGTTATAAGTGCCTCAAACAGATGTTTACAGCGAAAAGCTACAATATAATACAGTACAATTGCTCGTTGGCTGACAAGTTAGCGGTTGACATAGCAACAAGTCTATGTTACAGAATAGGTACGTACACCATAAAGCGACTGTCCCTTTGGATCCATTGAATTTTCTCCAACAGAACTAATAAAACAACAAACAACGCAAATTTACATCGCCGTAAAGAGTGCAAAACACTTCCGGTTCCTCCCATTCTCCCCGTTCCCTATGAAACAAGGGTTCCTGGCTAAATAGTTCCGAGGTGACGGCGCTGTTCACCCATGAATGTCCCGAGATACAGGTGAACTGAAATGAAAAATACCACACCAGTTAAGACATAAAAAAGACAAATCTTTACACGTTTGTAATACACCTCTCTTTCTGAATATTTCTAGGTTGCCATTTTTGGCTAGTAATGTGAAAATATTGAGAAAAAGATTTTTAAAAATCTGAATGAACAGAATTCGCTTATACGCCTACATATTTTTTGTTTTACTGTTATTTTATTATTGATCTGTTTTTGCACTAGTCAGAAAATATTTTACTCTATCTTAAAAGTATTGTGGTTCTGAAGTGAAAACTGTGACATTATACAGACGGGGGTTTATCTTCTTGGCATCTCAGCCTGCTGCATCTCTTACAGCGCCTTTGTACGTGCATCAAAGATGGCGTATTGTTATTTGAGTTCACAATTCCTTAACCATTAAGTTAATAAGGGTTAGGTTAAAAAAAGAAAGGACCTGAAACATCCATTCAAAATATTTTATTGATAAACATACAATTGCTAAAAAAGACGATGAATTGAGCTCTGTTCTTCTAAGAAATGAAGATGCTGTCAGGTGGTATGAAAGAGTAATTTAGTTCATACTCTGGGGAGGCAACACTTGTGATAGAGGCAGAAGAGGGAAGATTTTAGGACACTGAGCTGTGAAAAGATGGAATAATTTAACAAGAAAGTAGCAAACAATTTTGTGCCATTGGTTAGTTAAATAAGAGCTTGGGGAAAGGGACAGAAGAGGGACAAGGAAAAGTTGATCCATATAACTTTTTTGGATTTGCTGGTATGGAACTGTGCTTCAAGTCAAATCACACATTGCATTCAAATCTATTCATGCACACACTCTTATCACACACACACAATATGCCTAGACCCAGAGGTCAGTGTGAGTGTGAAATACTCTTGCATTCATTACATAAGGCACTGATTCATATGCAGACAGTCAATGAGTAGAGAAAAAAAATCTAAATGCTCTATAGGGAAAATATTTTAAATCCAAAGAGTATCTATTATTACTTAATAACATGCATTCTTATTCCAAAAAATATTAACAAAAAAGAAAAAAGCTAGTGTGAATAAGCCAGATTCTCAAAGCTTGAAATGATAAAGATGTCCAACAAATAAGAGGACAGTTTACGTTCCAGTGCTGAGAAAGTAACAACTCAGAGTGAATCTGAGCAACAATAACCGATATATGTTCTTTTTTCATGCAAAACTGTAAACACAAAACCCAAAATGAACAAGTCAAGAGTAAGGCATTGTGATGGTCAAGCTACTCCCAATACAACCCAAACCTATTTGCATCACATTTAGAAAGTGGAGCCGCATGATCAGTGGAGAAGCTAAAGTTAATGATCCAGGATTCAGAGACTAAGTGTGTGTGTGACTAAGCAGTGTTTAGCTTTAACTCTAACATGTTTGCTTGTGACAGAGAAGATTATGGGGTGGAGGTGCAAAGGCCAGAACACACTGTTTTCTTTATATCCATGCTACACACATGAAATAGAAGTGTTTACATGTGTACAGATAAGAAGTTCATCAATAGTATTGCATCAGTAAACCCACATGTCCATCTACTTTCTGTCATAAACATCCATACAAGCAGTTTGTGCATTTCAGGACAAGAAAAACAATGATTATTCCAAAGCTTGAAGGACACCAACACTGTTCCAGGAAGTCCAGAATATGATATAAGGTTTTATAATTTTTCTCCGTCCAGTCACTGCCTCTGCTGGTAAGGTCCCGAAAAACAAGTAATCATAGTGTGGTGGGCTGACCTCTGCCTGCAAAGAAACACAAGGAACATGTTTAACATTAGACTGACTTTAGAGGGTTTATCTGTTAATGGAGTTAATGGAGGGAATAGACAGATTAGAAGATGCTGAGGAAGAGACGGGAGAATGTTCTTTTAGTAACTACAAGGTGGTGAAGATCATTTTATATAGCGATTCTCTTTAAGTTCTTCTGAATCTTTAAAGTCTTTCCATCACTTTCTCCATGTTAAGCAGGATTTATCTTTGGATAGATGGATGTATTCAAAACCTGTCATGGCTTAAATCAGAAATAGGCTTTTAACTATTGATGCATACAATAGCAAATACATATCCTTTTTGAATCTGGAAAAAATACTCCAGTATGTGGCAGCTTCTTGCCACACATTTCAATGTGATATGAAAAGCTAGTCACTCTTCTCATCAAGTATATAAATATGCACTTTTAGTTCAGAAAAATGTACTTTTGATATACTTGCAAACATCTTAATAGATGTTTATTTCAAAGATATACAGTTGCTGTAAGCTTAATGGTGGGTTGGTTAACTAGTGCCAGCCTTTGTTCTCACCCCGAGATGCAAGATAGCACTCATGACAGCTCAGGAGTCCGTTGCGAATCCGTACGTCAGTCCCTGCACTGGCATCGCCCAGCTGTCCGTTGCACACTCCACACTGAAATAATAAATACAGTTTACTAACATTAAAGACACAAGTTGTACTTTAAGACAGGCCATCAACTAAAGATGTGCAAAGGATTTACTAAACTTTCCCATCATCAGGTTTAATGCTCCCCCTGTGTGCTACGGTGGCAGCTGCTGCTGGATGAAAGTCGGACTTTAAAAAGCCTGACATAATTTCCTTAAATATTTCAAAGACAAAGAATTGGGGGGAAAACACATAAACAGGATGCTGTGTTAAAAGACAGCTTATTCCTGATGACTACATTTCTTTCATCACTTTTTTCAGAGTTTTTTCAGAGTTTATTGTAAAATGACCAATAAGAAACACAATAAACCTTTTCTCTGTTTCCAGCTCATCGTTACATTGCTATGAAGACTTTTGTGAGCTTGGTCTGAAAAATGTGTGAGGTTTGCACATTCTCATCACACACTCATCCCTCATTTGTGCAGCAAACAGTGTGTTAGGTTTTGGTTTCATACCTTGAAACACTGTATGTGGAAAAACAGTCCCAGAGTATCGATGATCATTGCAGCTCCTTTTCCCAGAGGTTTTGAACAACCAGAGCACAGTCGCTTCCCACTCACACACCTGCACACAGACAGCCGGAATCACCGTCATTCCCTTTAGTGCAAATATAGATTCCAGATCTTCTTTTAGATGTTCATGTATGCATGCGTGTTTGCATCATCACCTGCTGGGCGAGGGAGGCTGAGGTGTAGAAGGGGAGGACTGCTGTTTACTTGTTACAACATCATGTGATCCAGATCTGAAGTACATACCAAGAGAAGCATTTTTTAATAATCATAAATTACTAGAACACCTGCAAACAAGTCAACATTTTCACCTGTATTTCTATGTTTATGACTAATTCTTTTTTTTTGTATTTGTATGTTTATGACTAAATTCTTTTTTTAGATCTGTTTTTGTAGTTAACACAAGCAAAAAGTGAGGATGTTATATTAATGCTGTTTATTATACTGAGAAAAGTATTCAGCCTCAGCAGACCTATTCTACCTTTTCCTTTTGTAAAGCAGAAAATTCCATATGGACGTAAAACATTAATGATGAATTTGCAGGCATTTATTTTCAGTTCAACCCGTAACGTTTAACTCAGTAAGTAAATGAAGTAAGATCCTCATGCATGCAAACCTTTTAACACTCTGTGTCTGGATCAGCTGAGGGTTTCGGTCCAGAGAGGACGTCTTCCACAGCTCCTGTTTCTTTGAAGGTTCGGCATCAAATGCAGACTCTACAAAGTTGCGCAATAAAAACAATTTCTAATAAACTGATCCACCACTGAGTCAGACACACGGGACACTTTACGTTTATGCTCACCCTGGAAGAAATGCAGCTTAGATGCATGCTGATCCTCTTTACATGGAGAGATTTTTTGCCCATTCTGCAACACGGACGCATCTCTTGCCCCACTGTTGTTGTGTTTCGTTGCAGACTGAGTTGTCACCACATGTCCTGACTGCTGGTGCAATAAGCTGGTTGGACTGAGGGGAGTGACAGTTTCCTCTAAAATCCGTCTTTCCTGGGAAAACATATTGAGTGAATAAGAAAAAAAGCAGAAAATATAAAAACAAACAAACCAGGAAGCAATATTTGACTCTTTTGTTGAGGTGATTTCAACCTCTTCGTTGTGTTTCCGCTCCTCCTCCTCCACCTCCAGCTGGGCCTTCTCCCATTCCTTCTTCAGCTTTTCTTGTTCTCTCTGGTATTGTTCCTGATGAGAAATAATGTTTATGTTAACGCAACATGCACAAGAGCATGCATGTGACACACACAAATAAAAAACACACACTCACTAAGTGTGCCGCCTATTTTTCTGCAAAGCAGTTGCAGAACCATGCGCATTCACGTCGTTTCACCACAGTACCTGTAGGAGGCGTTCTTGCTCCTGCTGCCACCTTTCCAAACGTTTACGCTCCTCATTGGGGTCCCAGACCCAGTGATTAACACGTTTAGCCAAGTTCAACATGGGGGTCTCAGTCTACTCAGACCCAACCATCAATCGCACACACATGCACACCCACACATATATAAACAGACCAAAGGGACAGAGAGAGAGGAAAGGTGAAGATAAAGGCCTGACTACAGCGACTACAGAGACCACTGGAGACAAAGGCTCAGGACAGGATCAAATGTAAGGATGCAGGAGAAAAACAGAGGACGTTGAATCTGCAGACAGGTACTCACAGTCACGCTGCTCTCTTCAAGTCCCTCTGTGAAACCGCACAGAAGCAGATACTGAATAATTACAAACGCTGAAAAGGACAGGATATGAAATGTGTGTCTATGAGTGACAAAGAGGGAAAGTTTTACCTGTAACAGTGGGAGAATATTCTTGCATGCTGCTCAGAGATGCAGCAACATGGACATTTTTCTCCTCCACTGGTGCCTGAAGTGAAAATGATATAACTCTGAAAACACCCGCCGACCATTCAGAGGGACTTTTAAAGGCTTTGCTTCTCACTAATTCACTGACTTCTGTTTAAATGTTTATTAAAATGTGGCAGGACAAACCAGACATCTGCTTTACATAAAAGACTCATCGGGGGAAAGGAATTACAGAAAGTCTGCGGCCAGGTTTGTCTCCTTTACTGAGGCAGAATGTTTAACTGTGATGAGCAGTTTTAGTAAATGGGAATAAACAAAAGAAACAGATGCTATTAGCTGACGTGTTTTTGTTGGATTACCTTTCCGTTACTTTGGATATCCGGGTGAAGCGGCTCCACGTGAGTCTGAGTGAGTTCTGTCACAATAGTGGTTGTGATGATGCAGTTGCGGCCCCCGATCAGGTTGCTGATGGTGGAGCCGGAAGCCGGCGGTGAATTGTCTTTTAGTGGAGGAGCCAGCTGCTCTGCAGTCTTTGGATTTTCCACAGCCTCCTCAGTAGGGACGTCTTTCTCTGTCTGTTTGGAGGAAACTTCTTTGTTTTCCTGCACCGATTCCCGAGGGGTTGCAGGTGGAGCGGAAACAGCGAAATCCTCCGTCGCCTCTCCGTTCACTCGCACCAACCCATCTGCCTGAACAAGACCAAGAAGACATATGCTAAGTCCCATTTAGCATTCATAAATGTTTTCCAATTAGTTTGAACATTTTCAGATATGCAGACTTGAAGACTTACAAGGGTTAATTTTTCTACCAAATTTGCTAATATCTATTCATTAGTAAATCATAATTAATTCTGTTTTTATAACTAGTGTTAATTACAGTTCCACATTTGCTTATTTTCAGTGCATCATAATGTATTGTTAGTTTATATGGGCCATGAATGCATTATTTTTGCAAAGTTCTTGTACATAGTTGTCAAATGTCTACAATCGAATAATCTATTTCACAACAGAATTTAATCATCCACAGGAACAAAGCAAAACACCAATAATAAAGTATAAATATTAATCTGTAACTGCAAAAATACAAAGACATTGCTGAACATATTCACAATCCTGATCAAACAACATCGGATATTTTGATTTGAGGAAGTTATAAGATGTGTTTTCCCTTTTTTTTTAAAGCGGCTGACACTTAAATACTTCCCCTCTAAACTACATGAATACAACTTTTTATAAAAGCTTCAGAGGTAGTGAGATAGGAGTTATTGTTCTGTATTTGGTTCATCTGAGAAAAGTGCTTTGAAAGTAGATGTTTTATACGGGTGAACTGAATCAAATGCCTGCTACTGACGACACAATAAAACATCCATCAGTTAAAAAGTAATCAATACTCCGAGTAGTTTTTGAGAAGAGTACTTTGTACTTTTACTCAAGTATTCTTTTACTTATAATTGGGTACAATTTAACAGTACTTGTACTTGAGTAGGCCTACAAATTTTCGGTACTCTTTCCACCTCTGCACAGGAGAAAGTGAATGACCTGTTAGCGGTGACAAGGAGTCCTTACCTTGATGAGTTTGTGTCCTGAGAGCGAGCTCCTGGGCTGGCCGTAGGGCTTGGCCACCAGCAGGGGCAGAGGTCTGCAGGGTGCGGATGAAGGGGAGGGGAGTGTGTGTGCGGGTTGTGCTGGTTGGGGCTGCGCTTGTTGGGTCTGGGGTTGTGCTTCTTCTCTAATCGGCTGTTTCTGATGCAGTAGGGCTGGAGCTTCATGGAGCTGCAGCGACTGAGGTGGCATATTCTGTGAATGTGTCTCAGCAGAGACAGGAGTGTTCGGTGTGTCTGAGCTGGTGGAGATGGCACCTGATTGCTCTGGTTCATGAGTTGCAACTTTATCCAGCTCTTCAGGCTTTTTGCAGTCCTGACTGCCTGAAACAACTGAGTCTGGTTTGTGCATACGGTCCGGCTCCTCCATGTTATCAACAGGTGTTGCTGCTTTGTTCTCCTGGTCTGCCTGATTCGGGTCCTGCTTGGGTTTTGCGGTGGATCTGGGCAGTTTTAGGCTGTCGAGTGTTGCGTCGCTTATGGTGAAGCGGAGAGCGTATCGCTCTAAAACCAAAGCGGCCTCCTCTGGTGTGGCTGCATTTCTGTAGGCCTCACACAGCTCCGCTTCTCTGCGCTCCCTAGAAAAAGCAGCAGGTGAGAAAGGTTGCGGTGAGTCGGTAGCATTTTGATCAACATTTGGCCCAAGTTACAACATACTGAAATAATATTTCCTCATGTTAAAAGCAACAGCAACTAGTTTTCTTACTTATCTTCTACGATCTCTTTGTAAGTCTTAATGCCCTTCCTCTTATCACCTCCCTCCTCCTTCATCTTTTTTTCCATTCTTTTCCTTTCCTCTTCTTTTCTGATGAGCTCCTGTGACGCACTGCGGCGGCGGTTTTTCCAGCGGGCCAAGTCCTGTCACACACTCACAACATTAATCTGAGTTCATTCTGTTACCTGAATTGATATTTAACCATTTTTCTATGTCAGTACGACATGTGTCCCTTACATCTTGCCAATGGTCCTCCTCTTCCCGAAAGCTGTTGTACTGCTCATGCATGCGCTCATAACGTGATTGACTCAGTGTCGGCATGTGTCCCACTTCCTCTTCGTTAACCATGTCGCTCATGCTCACACTCCTGCAAAGAAACACGCAGCGGATATCGAGCTGGTAAAATATGGTTAACTGATCAGGACTCATCAGATTTAAACGGCCTGTTTCACACATCGGTCATGTTCATTTGTAACATAAAACTTCAAACATGCTCAACTAAATTTCATTAAGGAGCAGGACAAAAACGAGAAGTAAAAACTAGTAAACATTAAGATATTCAGCCTTTTTGTAAAGATACACACAGCCGGACAAACACAGCAAATGACAGCTAACTTATACGTAAGAATGTCTTTTCTTTCAATAGTGGTTTTACATTTGTAATGGAAGAGTTGCCCCACATGTAAACAGCAACAAAAGTCAGTCATCACAAAGCAATTTCACAGGCAATTTATTAAACAAAAAGGTAAAATGCATTCATTAAAAAAATGAGTTATTTGGTGACATGTACTTGTAAATATAGGTAAAAGATGACAATAAAAAGCTTGATGTTAGTGATCAGGTACGACATGAGAAAACACAGCAATAAACCTCACATCGACGTGTGTGTTTGTGTGGATGCTGCAAGCAGCATCACTGCTGCATCTTATGACATGCCCAGCGTGCACATGTCACCATGCAGACATGGACTTGTTTACACTTACTCGTTGTCTAACAGAAAAGCCACTCGCCGGCTCACCCTAGAACAACAGCAGAATTAAGTGAGTGAGGATGAGTAGCGTCTGACATTTCAAAGGTGCGATGGAGGAGGTGCAATCACAGACAGAGAGAAATGCCTTCCTGTTACTCGTTCCCATTCACAGGAATGAAGGAAACAAAAAAAAAGAGGCAGAGCTTCTGTCCTACTGATAGAATCAGAGAGGGGAGGCTAAGAATAAAAACACATGCAAAAGGAGATCAACAGGCATCTCACATCATTGGAGGTAGTTCTTCCTCCAGCCAAAAGGGTCTTTTTTGTGGTTTCTCATTCAGATCCTTTCTCTCTTCCACCTCAGTTCTCTCCTCCACTCTCTGCCTCTCCAGCTCCTCCTCTTCCCTACAGATCTGAACCGGAGCGGGACTAAGAGGAGGTCTGAGTTCAGGACAGGAGGCAAGTTCGGCCTCACTGGTGTCAGAGACCATCATTGTGTCTCTCTTCTCTTGTTTTGCATCGTCTTTCGGCTCCTTCAGCCCTGGACATACGGGGCTGGCCGGGCCTTTGGAGGGTGGGGCTTGTTGTTCTGCTGCCACGGTAACAATACTGCTGAAACAACGATCCAGTGACAGGACTGGGATTAACAGGAAATACGCTTAAAGGGTAAATCAAAACCGCTTCACAGAAGACAGCAGCTGATCCGCTCTGCTGTGAAATAAGCAGAAAGGGCTTACGTCATAAGTCCGATCACATTTTCCCAAAATATCTGCTCTCTGACTTTCTGGCATCTAGGGTTGTTTTTTTTAACATCTAAAGTGCATAAATGTCAGAGATTTCTGCCTGTACACTAGTAAAGTAAAGGCAAACTAAAACAGTTTCAATACTGAGGCCCCTAGTCTTAATGGATGAAGTGCAAAGCTGTCAGGAAAAGAGAGCATGGCCATCAAGCAGAATTACTCTTCTTTTAAAGTAATATTTTCATGGTATTCAGATGCTTTCAGCTTTGTTTTGGCCTCTACCATCTTAAGAAGGAAACATCTGCTACTTAATGCTCCATTAAGCCCACCGCTGGGTTGTGATGTGAACCTTCCTGTGTTTGGTGCAAAGAAAGTAATGTGTGATGAGTGTACAGAGCTTTTTTTTGCTAAATGTTGCTGCATTTTGAAGTCAAATAAGAAGAAATAAGTTAAGTTCCACGTCAGATGGCTAAGCAAAGACATGAAACGTAATATAAAGTCACCTTCTTGAGGACAAATGGGTGAAAAGGAATGCAGCATTTTAATATAGTGCATTGCATAACTTCAATTCTTTTATTCATGAAACAGGATACATTCATTCAATATGTAAAAATGTGATGTTGGTCCTAAGATGATTTAACATTTGTGTGAAATATTAATATTTACAAAGGATTTAAAAAGTTAAAAAGTTATTTTTCTTTAACCCAAAAATAAGAACTAAATTATATAGTTCTTTTAATGAAATGTATGTGGGAATCACTAAATAATGTCAGATCTGTTAAAGGGTCAGATTTGGTTTTTCTTTCATTTGAGCGGACAAGCCCTTTAAGCATTTCAAACACTTCAGAGTAGATCAGCAGCAGTTCATTTAGCCGTTCCTGATTCGAGCTTAAAGTACACAGACTACACCCGGCAGTTTCATGCTCATCAACATCTCACCAGTCATGCCAAATAAAGCCAAAAGTCAGACATCACAAACCAAAGAAAACACCAGAGTAGTCTAAACAAGGCCCAAACCGAGCCGGGCCACCTGACAAACAGATCTGCAAAGAAAGTTCAAAACCAGCAAACGTGAGTTGACCAGTCATTTTACACCAAACCAGTACCGGATCTAAATAAAGCATGAAGTCAGAGTTATTTAAACATGCTGGCAGAAAAACAAAACAAGAGCAAAAGTCCATCAAGTTAGGCACAAAACTAAGAAACCACAGACCCCCACTGATGTTAGAGCGGTAAGTAAACACATCACCTTAATCACTGCCTCCAGCACACTCTTAGTTAGCTGCAGTAGTTTACCAAAACAACACCCTCGTCTTCACCCCAGCACAGTAAATACCTGTCTCCACTCATCAGCTTGGGTTTTCTGAGTGGCTGCTTCATCACAGACACTGGGCTGATGCTATATTTGACTGATCCAGGTACTGGGAGGAACTGGCTGAAGGACTGGTTCGTTCTGATCAAGCTTGTTTTTTGGAACAATCTGGTCCTTCGAGCCATCATGTCATCTTTCTCCGGGTCAGGCGTCGGCTCGTTTTCATCATACTCATCCTCATTATCATCATATTCACCTTCAACATGAGACGCTGCTCGGACCGCCGGCGGCTCCACTCGCTGTGGAGCTGTTTCGGTGGAGTCGCTGGGCTGCTGATGGTCCCCTCTAAGGCAGAAAATTCTATCTGAAATAACTAAACATCAGCTGGAAACATCTCTGTTATGAAGCAAACAACACCGAGCTTGTTAGTTGGTCCTTAAACAGCAAAAGTCGGGTCTCAGCCCACCTGGTGCTCAGCTTCTTCGCTCTGTCTGCCTGCACGCTCTTTTTGTTGCGTGGAGCGGCATCTGTGTCAGACTCGTCCTGTGTGCAGCGCTTAGAGCCGGGCAGAGGCAGGAAACGGTTGTAGTTCGCTGCAGCCGCGCTTCGTTTATGAAAAACTCCTGTCCTCCTCGCCATCATGTCATCTTTTTGAAGATCTGGGATTCGCTCCTCGTCTTCTTCATCCTCATCCTCTAGTCTCCCTTCATACTGAGCGAGACGAGCGTCTAACTCGGCGGCAGTAGGAGCGGACTGCCGGGGGGTCCAGGGTTGGGGCTCCAGAGCGGTTTGATTGGGGTCAGCATCTGCATGGCTGTCGGAGTATTGATAAAGCACAAACCAGAGCAGCAGAGAAGGGTAATCAATACCCATAAAATGCTGCAGCTGTGGCTGTAATTTCCAGGCACTAAACATGCAGAAAAACAGGCCGGCAGGAGTGAAAATACAGACGGTGAAAGAATTTCAAGAGATCTAAGCTGCATCTACAAAACCTACTAATTATCATGCCTCAAGTAGAATTTGTGAAGACAAAAAGTAGCCAAAGAATTTACTAAATTTTGGTGCTCAGCATTGAAACTATGTTGGATATTGCAGAGAATAAGAAGAAAACCTGAGGCTGTATATGTATATGTCGATGGTTGAGACCGAGGCAGCACTAATTTTTGGATGTTAACAAAATCTACAAACCTCATATGCGAGCACAGGTACTGATGTCTGTAGTGAGCTAATAGCACAGCTTCAGCTTGCTGGTTGAATTGTGATCATGCATTATGTGTGCGCATCTTTGTTTTCTTTCGAAACTACAAGCAAATCAGTGCAATGCAGAGCAACAGAGAAGGGCATTTAAAAGCATTATATACGTGTTTAAATAGGGGCAACTGGGACTTATAGGGGAAGTTAGGTGTTTTGAAAACTGGACCTGTTTTCTAGCATGAAATATGATCATTTACTCACCGACAGTTTTGGTGGAACTAGATCCACTCGCGATCTGCGTAATAATCTCCAATATAATGGGAGTGAACGGGCCAGCTCAAACAGCCTCTAAATAAGGCAATTTCTGCCACAAAAGTCCTTCATTTCACCAATGTGTTGCTATGAATCGCTGGTCGAGCACGAGCTGGCCCCGTTCACTCCCATTATATTGGATGTACGCTGATCGCAAGTGGATCTAAATATGTCCCAAAGGAGTTCAAATTACACCAAAACTGTCTTGGTGAGTAAATGACTGTATTTCATGCTAGAAATAGGTCAAGGTTGCAAAACACCAAACTTCCCCTTTAAATGTAAAGGCCTTACAGTGACAAGCAATGCAATTATCTAATTCAATAAACAATGCAAAAAAAGGGAACCGTTGTTCCTCAGTGCAGACCAGACTAATGCAGGCGACTTTGGGTTTGAGCCACTGCTGTAAGATGTCTAGCATTTGGCCTCGTCCATACCTGCGTTCCCGCTCTGAAAGCTGGGAGCCCAGGCCAACGGTAGGCATGGCTACTGTTGCCTTGGAAAGGAGTCTTCTAAGCAACTCTGCCTCCTCCCATTCACTTTTCATGATTGTGTCTAGAGGCTGCTCGATCTCAGTCACGCCCCTGAAGGTCACAACTTTGCTGTGACCCCGTCCAGCCTTTGCTGATCTGCTCAAAGGGCGTCCGTAATTTTTCGCCAGACAAGCCTGACACACAGGGGCCGGTCTATCCTCACTGTAAATACAGTCTCACAAATGAAGACAGGGCCACAAACAAAACACACACAGTCACAGACGGACAAAGCCAGGACAACCAGCAAAAGAGCAGGGGAGAAAGAAACAGGGTGGAAAGTAAGTCATGAGCAAGGAGATGAGACTATGAGGACAAAACAGGGATGAGGCTGAAATGTTGAGGAAGTACCGATGGACAAGGGATAGAGCATGGTGCTGTGCATTTGGATCACTTCTACACATTTCCAAGACGTAGCACTTCATCGTCTCTACTGTAGGTAGCCGCATTCTCCAGCTCAGAGCTGCTCTTCTTGAGCACAAAAAACTCTTTATTCGGTCTCTCATGTCCTAATGACATCAGCGCCGTGAGAGAAAAGCAAAGCTGAAGCAGTGCTCACAGCCAACAGCTGCCTTTCTTTTTGGTCTCACACACACACAGAGGGTCTCACACACACTGGCCAATTCCCTGCTTCAGTTCAATGCCATTAAAAGAAGAATGAGGACTGAAGTTTGCAATAATAAAGTGAGAAAAGCGAGCAGACAAGAACATGAGGAACAGCACAGGGAAACTGAGCAAGGAGCTCAATCATTTATATGGAATCATTTTTACATCAAGCTTCTATTTTGATAGTGGAATAACTGATTAAAAGAAACCTAAAATAAAACATTATTAACATTTTTCTTACACTAATAATTCTCTTGAGTTTTTACTGCCCTATGAGACAACTGACTGTCTGTGGGTTTTAGGCAAAACAAGACATCCGGGGTGTTACCTTGAGGTTTGGAAACCACGTATGGATGTTTCTACAAACTAACTACAAAGTAATTAAGAAATCCGTCAAGAAAAGGATTCCCAAATTAATCAACAATATATTTTCAGAAAATCATCTAAAACTGTAAATTAAAAAAATAAAATCTGCCACTTTAAGATTTGTCAAAACTGAAGCCCTGATTATTTATTTTTAGACATTATGTATTCATTACACTTTTTTTTAGATGTTTTTGATTTGGAGTTGATGTTTTTCCTTCCACTGGGCTTTAAGCAAAACAAAATTAACAAAATTAACTTGTTTTCATAAAAGCAGAAGAGTAGTTAACTAAACACTACTGGGCTTAGTAAATACATGAAACAACATCCAGTTTGTTTCTCTGGACACAGAACCAGGCTTCAGCATGGCCAAGAGAAACTAAACTAATGTAACAATAACCCCACTGTGAAAAAGTAAATTCATATTTTTGAATCGACTATCTTTATTTTCAGCAAGTAAACCTTAAACATGTGGTTCATGTAAATAATTATCACCTTCAGCTTCTACGTGTCTGGGACAAACTGATCTGAGGAAAGCCTCTTTTTGCATCTACGTACATATTAATGGGTGATGTAACTAATAATAGGAGATCAGCATTCTAAAACTCTCCAGATAAAACATTTCATGACATATTAATAAGATATTTTTGTAAAAAAAAATTTTTTACTTCAAGTGAATATGCTGTAATTTTTTCTGATGTTACTGTCCTATTCTTTTGCAAAATACCACGAAATCTGCTCGTAAGTAAGTAAGCGCTCCGTACGGCATGTGTGCCCAGAGTGAGAGTGTGTGTTGGGCACCTTGGGTCGGTCATCTTGAGTCTCTCCCACTTCTGCATATCTGCCTGGTTCATGGAGGAAGAAACAAAGCTCATTGGTCCGTCCCTGTGAGGCAGAGCTCTACCCTGAGCCCGCCTACGAGCCAGGTCATCCCTCTGCTTATTCGGCACTGCCTTAACCCGGTTTCCCTCTTCGCTCTCATCCTCCTCTTCCTTTAGGAAGGGGTTGTCTCGGCGAGTAATGATGTCAGGGACCGCTTCCTTCTCACTGTCCAATCACGGAGCAGCACAGAGGCGTCAAGTGACACATGTTCAAATCAGTCACACACACGGGAAGCCACAATACCCACGGAAAGAAAGAGCAGGAAACAGGAGAAATTTAGAAAGGAGTTAGAGGGAACGGAATAATAACATCAGCACACACAGCTAACCTGATCTCCTTCTCCTGCAGTGTTTGCTGTGAGGCTCGTCTGATGCCCTCCCAGCGCTCCCAGTCTTTACTGGTGCACACGGGAGGAGGGACGAACCGATGCACTTTGGGAACAACGGGACCGGGATGAGCTCGTCTGGACGCTAAGTCGTCCTTATGCACATCAGGAACTTTCCGTTTCTCTGCGACCTCTTCTCCGTCAGAGGAGGAATCCCATGCAGATTTTTGAGAGTTCAAAAAATCATTTTCGCAGCGAAGGATGATGTTTGGGGACGGTGTCCTCGCTTCCTTTTCCTCCATGATGGGAGGGCTGGTGTTGGGAAAAGGATGCCGTATAGCAGAGTGATTTCAGGGAGGATTCAAAGTCCTCGGTGCTGTTTTTTGTTTATAACAAGCAGAATTGTGCAGGTTGGATTTAATGTGCAATCCAAACACTATGGGCAAGTCCTGCAGGTTAGTCAGTTTGCAGCCAGACAATACAGACTTCCTACACAGCCCAAAGCCGACTCTCAGTTAAGTAGCATTCCCATCCACTGAATCCTCTGTAACAATACAGAGAATGAACACCTTTCTGCTACAACGCGACAATAAAAATTGTTAGTTTTCCCCACAAATCAGGATGCAATGACAATAAGCCCCTCATAAAAAAGGCGAGAAAGCCTCACACACCCAAACGTCAATCCAAAACATCACTGGGAAGCACAAAACTCAGGTTTTGTAGTACAACCTCATGTTAATTTATGCAAACAAAGCCGTCGCAGGACAGCAGCAGCAGCTCTCATGCCCATCCTCTCTGACCTGTTGTAGCGAACAGCAGCAGGAAGAACTTTAATTCCTGCTTTCTGCATCTTCTGCAACCTCCTCTGCTGATCCAACACTTCCTGGGTGAGAGTTTCCTCCTCCTGATTTAGCTTTTCACCATCGCTCTCAGGTGCCCAAGTGACAGTCTTAGGGGTTTTGTGCTGCAGTCTGGTTGTTTTGCTTTGTTCTGGAGCGGCTTGAGTGTGACTGAGGATCACACATGTGGTGGCAGGGAAAGGTTAGGGATGTTCGTGTTTTTACCTTTGGTTTTCTGCTCACCTTTTTTTTCACTGCTTAGGTTTTTATAGATACAGAAAAATCAAAATACGTGTGGGTTATTATTACCTCCTCTGCTCTCCCTCTTCAATGTGTTGTTTCCGTCTTGGAGTCGGGATGTAAGAGCTGGCATTGGTTCGATTGGGAAGAAACTGGTTAAAGCAAATGGAGCTTCTTGATTCGCTGCCGGCAGTCCGTCTGGCCAACATGTCGTCCTTCCGCACATCTGGCTTTCTGCCTGCAGCATCGGCCTCTGAGTCACTGCCTCGTCCTGAGCAACAAAGCAATTATCAGCAGAAGATTATTTTTAACTAGAAGCAGTCAGAGATTGCACACCTCTGCCAAGCCACAGGGTCAGTCAGCTGAGAAAAATCCCAAAATGCCAAGCAGCCCACCCAGTACAGCCTATATTTTGAACTTTCTGGATCCAGAATACCAACATTATTTCAAGACAAACCATGACCCATTCAAACATCTATCATGATGTCAAGTTGCAGTTTTTACTTTTAAACTTTGCCAATTATTTGTTGAGTTAGAAGACGTTAGAAGCTGTAATACAGTAGCAAAAGTATCCCTGTCTCCAAATAGAAAAGAATCCTTAAATCTAGTCAGTTGTTCCACATCCCATTGCTGAGATTTCCTCAGAACTTCATCCAAATCCGTCCATTACTTTATGAGTTATGTTGCTCACAGGCAGATAAACAAACGTACACTGCTGAAAACAAAACACCTGCACCTTGGCAGAGGTAATCAGAACATTTTTTTGCAAACAGGGTCTAGTTCACACCTGGCTCTAACTCTCTGGGCACTTTAACACAAAAGGGAAATAAAACTCTTAGAAATATTAGAAAGTATAGTATTGTATAGAATAGTATAGAAAATACAATCAAATTGGCTTGTATTGTGTCCATATATCAGAACATTATTATTCCAGATTGTTAAAGTTGTACTCGATGCATATTTTAAAGTACATATTGGACTTTCTGCAAAGAAACTGGAAGAAGATCTATAAATAACAGTGTTGATGGCACAATGCCTACTATGGCCGCCAAGGAGTATTGAGCACAGAGACGGTCAATAGAGACCAATAATGTAGTGTAGGTAATAAACACTAGAGAGATTTCACCTCAAATGTTTCGCCCCTGTCCAACAAAGACTCACATGACGAGTCCATTTCTCTGTTTGCTAATTATAACAAGATGCGATCAGCTCAGCTTTCAGAACTTTTCCAGCTCTGAAGTAAACGGCTACCCAGTATTCCAGCTTTGATTCATCCCCCTGCCCTGCACTGGACAGTGATTAATAAGGGATTTATACTGTGACATCTCTAGATTGATTTATGAACTGAATCTTAACTTTTAGGGGGTTTAAAAAACATTTTCACCTGCAAGGGAACATGAAATCCCCTCTGATGACACAAACTGCACAGAAATAAATCAGTAAAACCAAAGTTTGACACAAACAGAAAACCTGTATTTCTGAGTAGACTGGATCTTCAGCAATAAAGGAAACAACAAAATGACAGCTTTCTCTAAAAGCTTAAGGGCGATGTGTTGTGTCTGCACTGACAATGACCACGTTAAAGGCAAGCCGGTGATATTAGTATAAGTTATTAAAAAAAGATGGACTAACTGTCATGATGCAGATGATACTTATATACAGATCGCATGATACCGTTTGTTGTTTCCATTTTCCAGGATGAAACTAGCTTAGAATAAAATGCTACATGAGAGCTTTGGCACATTAAACACTGGATTTATTCACTGCAACAGAAAAATTAAAGTCAGATTGTGACTCATGTCTATATTAATTCTTTGGCTGCCTGTGGTGGCCTAGTTCTTATGGACCAGCAGGGAATGTAGGGAATGAGGCTATTCCTGGCTCTGTTTTTTCGTTCTTAATTTCTATTCTCACTGTGCTGCACCATAATTTCACTATAAACAAAAAGACACAAAGAAGAAATCTTGAATAATTTCCACCTAACAATTAACCAGATTTTTTTTATTTATTTATTGAATGTTTATTGCTCCTTTGTTCAATTTTTAGTGCAGAGGACATCACACATAAACACACCGTGCACACGCACACACAGGATGTGATGTTCAGCTGTTCTGAGCGGCCATCTTATACCAGGGTTAAAGCCTCAACATGCTGGAGGAAAGTCACCTGTCTATTTAAGGATGAGCTGTTTTGAATCTAAAGAAAGAGTTCAAATACTTTTATGCTTCCTTTTTGAGAGATTCAGTTGAAAATGATCTCTGCTAGCATGTTTGGTAGTTTATATAGTGCCATGCATGCAGAAGTAATGAAAAACAGCCAATGTGAAAAAACATATGTATATTTATCATTACCGACCATCACTGTTGCCTCGATTCACCACATCAGGAGAAGGGCTGTGCTGTGAGCGGGAGCCAAACGAATCCAGACTGTAAGAAAGAATGACAAAAATGAGAAGAATAAAATAAAAATCTGATTCTATTTTTATGAAACATTGGTTTTAATGCAAAAGCAGACTTTGTGACAACAGCTCAACTGAGCTCCTCATCAGTGATCTTAAACACCGTCCAGTGTGCAGCCGCGTTTATGGGCGTGTATGTGCCGACAGATGTCTCTCACCTGTCGAGGGAGTTGTCTCGAGTGTGTCGTGGTGGAGAGAGAGACTCACTCCTCTCTGAGTCCCAGCAGTCGTAGCCGCTGTCTCTAACGCTGCGGGTCTGAGGACTGTCTCCTGCCTCCTCGCTTTCCTGCAAACACAAAGCCCATCATATAACAGCATGATGTACGTAGAGCTATGGTAAGAAGAAAACAATGCATGGAGAAACAAAACACAGGCATAAAAAACTTAAGTAACATTTTTGGATACGATGTGCAGAGCCTCCGTCTAAATTCATATCCCCTTTGCAAGAAAAACACGTGCTTACCCCAAAAGCTCCAGGAAACAAGGCTAACTTATCAGTCGCCTGCACTTCCTCTACATCCCAACAGCCTGTTTATGTAAGCCTCTTGTCTCCATCTCCCCTCTTCCTCACTCTTTTCCTTCTATTTTCACACCAGAACTGTGAACAATGTGCTGGATATTGTTAGGTCTCACAACTTCTGGAAATATTCAGGCTGCTGAGGGACCCATTAAAACAACTGCCACAAGTTCATATTTACTGTATGTCGCATGCCAATACTGGGAATAAAACACTGCACATCAGTGGGTTCAGAGTAAGTACATCTATTTCCTGCTGGGCTAAAGTCAGCGTGCCATCTGGTCTGCCTGACTTGGGCATTTTGGGTTCTCACATGCGGCTCCACTGGGTCGAGTCTAGACGATTTCACGGCTGATGTATTAAAACAGTTTCAGAGATTTCACTCACCACCTTCATTTGAGCAAGAAGCCCTTCAAACTCCTTCAGGTTCAGAGTCGGGCCGCTGTAAGATGCGCAGCCACTGGCGGCCTTCCCGAGCCAGAACACTGTGTTCAGCACCTGCCATACACACACACACACACACACACACACGGGGTTTGATTAAATTCTGCAAATGCTAAAAATAATACGAGTTACATAATGTAAGCAGAAAGAAGAGACTCACATTTTTTAGTTTGCGAATCCAATCAGAGTCCCTAAAGAAGAAAAATATGCCACTTAGCCTGAAATTTCTAATAAAATGAAATATTCGTGGGAATATAAAGACAAGCACTTTTATACATCGCACACGGAGGCACATTTACTTCACGTTAGCTCGTATGGACGTGTCTTGCAGGTCTCCTGGGTCAAACAGCTGCGATCCCTTCAGGCCCAGCTCCTCGCAGCCCCTCAAGAAGACTGACAGGTTGTCCTAGAAGAATCAGCAGGAGGCCGCAGACGGTCAGTTTATCACTTTGATGGGCAGGGTGCTTTCCTGAGGTGAATGTCGTATTGGAGAGAGTCTTCTTACCAGGCCAGCTATGGGGGTGGGAAGTCTGTTGATCTTCTTGACCAGCCCTGGTTTGATAGCACTCAGCAGCCTGCACGGAGGATGAGGGAAGCAGAGATTTATTGAGTCGTGGGGGAATTTATGTGTGTTGTCGCTGCTTCAGACATTAGAAACTAGAGTGAAGTGGTGTCACAGGCTTACTCGCATAACAGGATGCCGTTCTCCAGTGCGCTGCGGAAGTCCTTGTCCCCAAAGCTCTTCCCCGTTACGGCCTGAGGAAGGAGGACAGGAAGCAGCAGATGTAAGGGAAGTGGACTGGAAGTAGGGCAGACAGTTGGAAAACACTGGCTGGATCAATTCACCAGGCAAGCCAATATGGCAACTTCTGAGGACTAACGTTGGTTTGTGTCGGATGCTCACAGATATTTACCAATGTATCAGCAAATTATGTATCAATCTGTTATGTTAGTGCAAGATATGACACCAGTCTATCAGTTGTTTTTCTGTTGTTTGTTTTTTGTCAGCGTTTACAATATCTCAGTATGTTCTTTATTAAATGATTTACAGAATAAACACTTGCTTTTCCCGAAAATTTCATCTAAATCTGACAAATGCATTTTGAGTTAAGTTACTAACAGGCAGACAAATGGACAAATGTATGCAGCTGAAAACATAGCCGCCAAAACTTTGCCGCTAAGAACAATCCTTCCAACAATTTTTTATGGATATTAATAAAAACAAAACATCAGAATGCAACACTACCTGAAAAAAATTTAACAACCAGTCTTTACTCTATAGATCTGATGGGATTCCAGTTATTTAACATAGTAAATGCTACATTGCTGAAACAGGCCTCACTAGCAGAGGAACCTGCTGCTTCACAGCCGCCCATCCCCCACAATTTGCTTCAGTTGCAACCAAATTAGAGTGATTCCAGGTCAGTGACACGCGGCTCTGCTTGTCCTCTTTCTGTTCAATCCAAAATGCCACAAGTCACCAGCCTCAGTCTTTTAACCTGGACTATGATCTGGACTCTTTCCTGTGCAAGAGGAGAAGCAGCAAACTAGCAGTGGTGTATCACCTAAACACCAACCCACGTGGATACAGTGATTTCAGGAGCTGTTGTGTAACCAGCAGCCCAAGATTAACGGAAAAGAGGAGAGCGTTGACTGATGCTGTTTATATGTTTAATCCAGATTAGCACAGATTACTGTTAGCACCCAAACTGTTAAATGGAGGCCCAGGCTCTTTGATTCTGCTGCTAGTAAACTATCAGTCAAAAGTTTGGGCACACTAACTCATTTGAAATAATGAAAAAGTGTGTCCAAACGTTTGATTGCTACAGTATATATAATATTGATTGACTTCTTTAGGTTCATCTGTGACCAATGTCCCTTATTTGGGGACCAGACTTAAACTGGTGCATTGATTCTAGTGTCTGAGCAGATGTACTGGACAGTCTGCGGCCCATTTATCTGCCTAAAACTAGTTTTTCATAATAGCAGCATCCATAAGGCTGTATCAACTAACACCTGGAGATTCTTTTTCTTATTTTTCCCTGTCCAACTATCTAATAAGCACCTCAACACAGCAAAAGAAATCAAACATTTGTAGATGGCAATTATTTCCACGAGATATCTATCAGCCGACTGATCACTTAATAAAATTATTTATGTATGCACTGACAAAAACATGCATTTTAAATTAAGCATGTTTTGGCAAGCGTTAATGAACATGTATCATAAGGAATTGATTTGTACAAACCCATCGACGCACACACACACAAATACACACAGAGAAACATTAAAAGTACATTTGTAGAAAAACAGACTATTGTTTTTTCTTACGTAAGTGATGACCAGATGTTTCCCATTGGCAACCCCTGCTTTTTCTGTTCTTTCATCAACTTGCTTCTCTCTCTTACACACACACACACACACAAACACACACACACACAAACACACATGCAAACACATACTTGTGCAGCCATCATTAGCAGGGCACTGCACTGACTTCCACCGGACATTCAATTAACAATTTATCCCGAACTTTGCGTGGGACACCAGAATTGATATTAAGCCTTATTCACGCCTCGTAGTTTAAGAGGTCCCAATCAGTTTACTTAATAAAGAGTATACATACACCCCCACCTCTAGGTTTCAATGGTAGCTGCTGCTGCCATTCACACAGATTGAGCAGAGCAATCCTCCACCATGAGGGCTGTGCAGGATCATCGCAGCTCAAATTACTGTTACTGGTGCTGAAATACCCCCAAGGTCTTTGGCTTGGCTTTTGCAGCAGACATTGCCAGAAAGGGTCAGGCCACTCTTACATGACAAGCATTTTTTCTTCTCTTTTAACTTTCCATGTCAAAGACATGCTCATTCACAAAATTCACCATGTCAATGAGATGTATTTCAGCTCTAGAATGTGTGTTACGTCCATCTCCCGTCCCCTGTCTGTGTCCTGCATGCTGCCGACACATTACTACATACAAACACAAACACTAGTCCTCCCCTCACCTCCATACAGCACCTTCTTCTGTGAGTAAATTATGCATGATCATGCTGTAAATGTTTCAAAGACCTGGAGTCCATGAAACAGCGGAGGAGTACAAAACAGTGTTTTAGAAGAGTGAGGGCATTTCTGGAACAGGAGGACATTTTGACTGGTTATTATTCTGTGAGGGTCAATATGTAGGGGTTAGGGTTAGGCATTTAGTTGTTGGGGGGCTTGGTAAAGACATTCCTGCATGCTTTTTATGTGTGTATGTGTGTGTGTGCATGTGTTTGTGTGTGAGTGTTTGGGGGGGGGCAGAAGTACTTTTAATTTAACTTCAGCTCGAGAGGATGGGTGGCTGAAAACAGATCAGAAGGAAAACATGTGCAGGTATAAATACACCAGTCATGGACTGGATCCCTTCAGGAGCAGTTCAGGACCCTCCAAACAGCATATATACTGGTCACGTGTTTATTAGAGCATAGAAGAATTATCCAAACTCAAGTTGGATGTCCCAAGATAAATATAAATGTGGGGTCAATCTGTGCAATGGATCTCCATCAGACTTAATGACGCAACTGTCTCAATAAGATTCAGTTTCATCAATTTAATTAAATTGCTGAAATTCTGCAGCAATTTAATAAATTTGATGCCATCCATGTGCAGCATGTGCTCTGTGACAACCACTTTAGGCCTCAACTACTGAAAAAGCACATATGAAGTAAAAGGCATGACTGAAAAAGCAGTGAAAAAGAAAAAAAAAAGAAACAGTATTACATTGCATTGATTGGGTTAGCTGAGTAGCCTGCAGCAGACAGAACCCCATCACTGGTTACTGAACTGGGTGAGTTTCCAGCAGGCCTGTACTTCAGAAAGGTTTGAATATTCTAAAATTTTAATGAAAGTTTGATTGATTTATAGCACTTTTCATACAGGTAACACAAAGTACTTAACATAAAAACATTCAACTCATTAAACCTATTTAATCATAGTCACACTTCAGCCCCATCCTTCTGTCGCTAAAAACCCGGCCTGAGAGTAAAGTGAGAAAATAATATTTTAGGGATCTGTTCACACCGGAGGCTAGCCCACACAAACCACTGAGGGAAGTAGACACAGGGGAAGTAGAGGCACACACCACAAGCATAGGGCTGCAATGCAGGAACCCCCGCCGCAACCACAGAAAGGCAGTCCCCACAGAAAACAGCAACCCCCCAGACTGCACGGCCATAACCCCCAGTGCACCACAGATCCCCAGGAGAATCCCCATTAGGAGTGATTATGGCAGTGCTGCAGAGCTCAGCAGGTCAGTGGACAAGCAAAAATTAATATATATAACATCTACTTTGCTATAGGCTACTGCTTAGTCCAATTCAGGGCCAGGGTCTCCTTCTTAGTCCAAGAAGGGGACAGGTCACCAGTCCATCAGACCAACAGTCTCACTCTTTGGGGGAAGTTAGAATGACCAGTTAACATAACATGCAAGTGTTTGGACCATGGGAGGAAGCTGGAGAGAACCCATGCATACACTTTTTACATATAGTTCTTCATGCTTTCAGGAACAAAATAACGACAGACAATAAAGTTTCATTACAATTTGATAAGAATTTCATAGTTGATTTAAGAATCCACCAAGTCTGAGAGGTCTGTGATGGAGCCCAACCACCAGTTTCAGCTCCCATCCCAAAGAGTGATGTTTAAAGGTAGCTTAACTTTGAAATAGTTAACATAGTTAACATCAAAGTATCAGAGATCTCTGCCTGTTGAAAAATGCGACTATCAAAAATCCCTGAAGACGCCCTTGCCAACAGCACATTTGTGTCATCATTGTTTCACATTCTTTCATTCAACAATGTATGCATGAAAAATCCCTCAGTCCTCGCTCTCACCCTCTCTCTCTCTCTCGTGCAGATACAGCTGGCTGTCTGAGTCTGCAGGAGTTAATCCTCCTTGGACAGCTGTGACATCTGGCACACACACACACTTTATTCACACACACACACACATTCTTGAATTTATGCCAGTGTGTCCAACTGATTTCTACCATGTGCTGTATGTCAGAAAAGCAGAGGTTAAGTGCTTTCATAAAGACAAGCTTTACGTTTCTCTATACCACCAGCTTAACTTCAACCTGCTACATGTCATTTAAAATCACCCTGACGATGCTACACATGAGCTCCGACACAGCCTAATCCAGCCTATAAACAGAGTTGTCTAATTTTCTGCACAGGTCATTTGATGATGCACAGCCTGCCGCTCTGCTGCCCCCTGGAAACAGCGACACCTGAGAGTCTTCCGGTGTTATGTTCCCCTGGAGACCAGTGTCACCCAACCGGGGCGTGTCTGAAGTGTGTTCAAGTCATGCATTGCTGGCTGTCATGTGAGGCTCCATACACTTTGCATTCTTTACAGACATGACAAATACCCTGGGAAATATGCACGCAGTACACGGTAGCTTAGTTAACCCTGAAATGCCTCCACCTGTGGGAGCATTTAAATACACCCCCAGAAATAGTCAGCGCGGCCAGACTGAAAATAACTGAGGAATTAGGAGTCAGGAAGACGACAAAGCAAAGACACAAGGGGGAGATTAAGAATTAGAGGTCAGACCAGACAGAGCTGATGGAATGCATTGGTACATTTTTAGTGCAGACTGGAATCAGTTCATGACCTGCAGTCGACAAAAACTGGTGGAGCATCGCACGTCTTCGAGTTGTTCTTCGTGTGGATTGCAGTTGTTCCCATAATTTCAGGTAAAACAGAATATACTGAGATCAACTCTAGATGAGCATAAAAATTGGGGTTATCTATGAGTTTTTAAGATAGAGTTCATTGTCAAAAAGTATGTATTTTTTAATTATTTTGAACCAAAAATAATTACTTAGTTTTCCATGAAAGTTTGGGAGAGCCCACTCTGTTATATAACACCATTTGTAAATAGGGTGTGTGTGGTGAAATTTGTCTGACGTTGAAATTTGCAAGTCACATTAGATGGACTGCATATAATAAAAGGAGGCACGCCTTCACGGACCTTTGAGAAAGACAAACTAGGGATGAAGCATTTCAGAAAGAGGCATGTTATGATGAAGAGGATTATAGGGGAGCATCCTAAATGAATGAAGGTTAATGCAATGACTATAAAAAGGATGTTTTACCCTGTTATTGCTTTTGTAAATCAGTCATGTCCAACATTATTTGGCCAAAACAAACCCTGTTCAATGTCAAATTAAAAACTCATTCCTACAAAGTAATGACAATTAGATAATATGACAAAGAAAATTAGTGACTGCATAAAAAATGACTCATTTTAAAGTAACTGGCCTAATTTAACTGAGACACTGGGCATGCCTAGTGGCAAATGGAGTTCCCAAACAACAAATCACTCAATTCTATCCTACTGTGGTTGAAACTTTAGCTGTAATCATATGACCTTACACATCATTACTATCATTGCTGTTTACTAAACCAATTTCTGTTATTAAATCTATAAACCACAGTGGAGTTATGAGAAACTCGATCAAAATCTTTTCTCAAATTAAACTATACATCCCAAACATATATTTACTCACCTATGTGTCATTGCATTTATGCCATTTATATTGGATTAAACATTCACTAAGTAGCACTGCAAAGGGATCAAAAGCATAAAAGATATGTGTTTATCTCGAGGCAAACTCTCTTCATTTGAGCAGATTAAATATAATCTGTTCTAATCTAGTTGGTTTCTTTCTACATTTGCAATCAAGACTGTTAATTAAAAATAACACAAACTTTGCTGTTACTGCCTGCTTCTTTTGTTCTTTTTCCTGTACGGTGGTACCGATAATCACTGAAAATATTAAATACTTTTTTAAAGCTTGTGCATGTCTTATTAATGCTCCCGATGATTGCCAGCTTTGTTTACCTGTGAAAGCTGTTCATTAAGTGTTGTCTGATGTCTCATTCGATTGAGGGGCCATTGTTTTGTCTCTGCTGTATCTTTTTATCCTCTGTCTTCCCTTTATTCTCCCTTTCATCTCTGTTCACATCCTATCCTTTTTCTGTCTCCTCCAGTCAGGTCCAGCAATACTGTGGAAATTCAGTAACAAACAATTTAAATAAATGAATAAAAACTTTGCTCGGCAATGAAAACTTGTTGGAACAATACAGCATAATTATATTTGCTTTTTCAAAAGAATTTTTTTAAACTGAGGAAAAAAAGCAGGGGTACACATGTCCAGTCTTCGAGAACTTTGAGAGCTCCTATCCGTAAAACTTTTAAAACTTGTAAAACTTGCAATTCTGTAGATTTTGGACCTCCCAGTACCACAGCAGAGGGGTCTTCAGCCCCAGGACAGGAATGCTCTTCATTTCATTTCAAGAAATCCGTCAGACTTGCTCTGCTGCCCATTTTTAGTAGATCCAGCTGATGGATAATCTGTTTTCTATGATCTTACATTATTTTTCTGAGTGTTTTTTTTTATTTTTGCACATTTTATTTAGTTGCACATTGATAAATGCAACTAAGAGCAGCCTAACTCATCTTCCATTGATCTTTGTTTTGGCCCATGTTATCAATTTATTTTTATTGTTTTGTGGTATAAGAACTTGTCTAAACTTGAGATATATTATTACTTTCGAATTTAAAGCTAACTGTTTCTTAATATCTGTTTCCTTATCTGTGTATGCACATAAAGGGGATCGTTTTATTACCCTTTTATAACAGTTATCTTGCTTGAGTAGCTGAACTTTAAATGTTTGATTTTAACATGGTTAGTCTGTTTTACTTGTGAAGTGTAACGGATTGTGACATGTTCATGGATAATCTAAATATTTTGGCATTTCTCCATCATAGTTGGGCAACTAGGTCCCCTGCATATCTATAACCAGACTTGCTCTAACTATGAGTATGAGGTGTTTTTTTTCTTGTGGAATTTAAAGATTAAAAAACCCACCGGCTGTTCCTCCTCTGTGATAGTCCTGAGAAAACACAATGTCTGAATCTACAAAAGAAAAACTCAATATAAATATTTCTAACACCCCCTCTGGCTTTAATTTCCTCAGATTCTAGTTGGCAGGTATCTGTGCTGTAGCGGGGTAAAAAATATCAAAAGATGAGATGAGGAGGAAAAAATAGGTCATAACGCAAATCATGATTCACCACTCAGGCTTATGGATGGAGGCGTTTCAGCCAAGCAGATGATGGTGGAAACGATGCCGCAAACTGCGAGAGATAATCTCATCCGATGCGATCAAATGTTGGTACAGTGTGGCATCTCGTGCGTGAATACTGGCCCGGTTGCATTACCATGGTAACCGGAATCCCCTTGTGCCTGGAAAGGAGGCGTTTCTCCTGCCAACGAGTTAAAACATCATCCAGGCTAAACCAGCGGACCGGTGCTAAACATTTACCGCTTATATTCTGGTTAGCACCGAGTTAAAAGTCCCCGCAGCGCTGGCCCTGGTCCTCGGTTTTACCTGGAGGCATAACTGCATAAAACTTTTGGCACATCCAGCTGTCCCGCCATGCAGCAGAGCTGTTGTCCCACGGTAACCCGACACCATATAGTTCCTCCAACAGGTGATGATGATGCACCGGCGCTGAACGAAGGTGTATTTATATCACCAGGCCGGTCACTGTGACTCTGTGGCCCCGGTCTGGCCCCGGGGTGCTGTAGCCCCACGGTGTCCCTGAACGATCCTCTCAACTTACCTCGATCCATTTCTGCGCCTCCAGGCAGGCTGGTTCGGGGTGGTTCGGCTCCGGCGGCTCCTGCTCTCGCGCCGGGGCGCTCGTAAAATTTCGACATGCGGTCGGGCTAGCCATCTCCGGACACGACGTCCACCCAGGACCAGAGTCGGACGCTGATGATACGGTGATGCGCGGTCTCTTCCCACCTCTCTTTCTAGAAGCCCACGCGCAGTCAGCGTCACGTAGTTCCCTCGTGCCCCACGCGAGCTCTGCTCAAACTATGGCCCAGAGAGGAGAAGAGGCTGCTCGCGACTGCGACGCTGCAACACGAGCCAGGCGCTAAAAATATCGATTCCTGCTCTCTGAACTGTGGGAGGCTGGCGATCCTGTCCGCTCCCCAACCACCGCCGCTGCCGCGCATTTAAAACGCGTGAACGCGCAGACAGGAATCTCTGCGGGGGAGGTCGAGAGAGATAGGAAAGGGACGGGAGAGAGATAGAGAGATATAGAGAGAGAGAGAGAGAGAGAGAGGGGGGGGCAGCAGCAGAGGACGTGTCCCGTTATTTCATCATTCCCAGGGTCACCTGGAAGCTGCTGTTTGAGGATGTGCTGCCTTCATCCACGACAGAAAGGCCTGGTCTGCAACATTTACAGTTTTATCCATTCAGAAAAATTGATTTATTGACAGTAGCCCATTTACTGAAATAACCATGAGAAATAAATGCTCTGTCCGAGCTTGCTACTAGTTATTAGAGCTATGAAATACCTTTCAATATCCCTTCAACACACTTAAAATTGAATTTAGTTTATATAATGATAATCTGTTTTAAAATATGAAAGACAAATTTTCAGGTTTCTAATTATGTACAGTGCTGGAAAAAAGTTTTCAGACACCCTGGTACACAAAAGTTTTCAGACACCCTGGTACACAATCAGAAATATTTTCAGATTTAAGAATTTCATAGGTTTTTTTCAGGTTTTGTTGCATATTTCTGCTGTGGCGGTAAAAAAAAACAAACTGCATTTGAAGATCTAACAGTGATTATTAGTGTTGTGTAGCGGCTGGTTGGGCAGTGTTTTGGTTCTCTTGTGTTTTTGTTGTGGTTTCTTTTCACCCTTTTTAGGCACGTCGGGCTTGTTGTAGGAGGGTAGAGCTGAGACTCAGAGCCTGCAGTTCCAGTAATCACTCTCACCTGTGTGATTATCACA
>JAVQJG010291342.1:0-13073 GCA_036024015.1 Craterocephalus amniculus | reverse complement strand
CAGTTGATTTGTAATGAATACACAATGTATGACATTTCATGTTTTTTAATTGCATTACAGGAAATAAAGAACTTTATCACAATATTCTAATTTTCTGAGACAGACCTGTATGTGACAGTGAAGGTCCTGTCATTTTGCCTCCCACTGATGATGTGCCCTTCCTAATTGGCAGGAGGGATGTCCCTTTCGCTGTCTGGTCAGAGCGCATGACTTTAACTCAGAAGGTAGTGAGTTCAGTTCCCTACCCAGGCACTCCTTTGTCCTGCTACACAAGTATTTTATTTTTAAGGTTGCATCAGTTGTTTTCTTTTGTCTGTCTATTTGTAAGTACAAGCTATAAAGCTCCTTCATGAGACCAAAGAAGTATACCTGTATGCAGGTCCTGCATTGAGAAGACAAAAAAGAGGAGGTACTCCCGGAAAATGTGCGAGAACTATCCAGTTTTTCTTTGTAGTCTGAAAATGATAGACCAGACAAGATCTAAGATTGAGAGGTGACAATTACAGTATCAGTCTACAATAAGATAAACAATTATTTTTTTTCTTTTCTAGAACACTTTCAGAATCTTGAAATGAGCATAAATGAGCTATGATCCTTGGTCAGAATGACTATGTGTATGCCATATGAGCAAAGTAGAGATCATTATCACCCTAGAAAAATATTGTAACAGCTACTATCAGCTCTATGTTAGCATCATTAATTTAGATGGGGTTTTTTTCACCAAACAGTTTCAGGGGTTTCTGTGAGGTTTAAAAGATACTAGCAATAAACCTCAAGGACAACATACCTTCATTAGTTTTTCTTTGTTAGTGTTGCATCACCGAACACCAGCCATCAGATTCCAGATGAATGAAACTAATGTCCTCCTTTGTTATGTAACTGTTCAATAAGTTGAAGGCTTCAATTATGCGGCATTGTTTGTGCGTTATTTAGGTGTTACAGGCTAATGTTATTACTGTCTCCCCTTTCAAAGATTCATTCACCATCCACTTGTGAGGCCATTCACTGAACAGCTATATTATAGTTCTAGAGGAAAGAAAATCTTTGACCATTGATAGAGGACAGGATTCAGGAAGAGAAAAGTTTATGACAACACACAGAGAATTTGTTGAAGAAATGGGGCACATGAAAATAAATAGCATATTTTTCATAATTTATGCATGGTCATGCTTAGGCTTTATTGGTTAAATTTGATCACTTACAACCAATCAGTCAGGAAAAACAAGAGATACCCAAATTCACCTGAGAAACACCAATGATGATTTGTCCAGCGTATACCCTGCCTCTTGCCTGATAATTGCTGGGTTAGGCTCCAGCCCAAAACGCAACTGTGAATTGGATTACGCAGTACAGCAAATGAATGAATGAATGAATGAACAAACACTAATGATGATCCAGAAGGTAGTAGATTCAGTAAATTGTAGATGAAGGATAAAGATTTGTCAGTACCCTCTTAGTAATTCACCTGAACCTTCATGATTAATTTCAAACTAACAAATACTCAAGACAAGTATACCTACATACCTTTATTTTATTTTTTTTTTATCAATCTGGAGAATAAGTTTTGACTACAAAATATCAATGTTAAAACATACTTTAGTATTATATTAAGTTTTCGTGGTTTTAAGTGTGCTTTGATGGATGGCAATGAGGACTTTAGTTTAGTTGCTTTTTGAAATTTTGGTATGGTACATTTTAAGGCTCCAGATGCAGCAAATATTGCAATCACAGGGCAATATTGAGCTCAAGTGGTAAAGCAACCACCATATATACAGGCGGGTGCAGTTTGAATATTGGCCACTAGAGTCAAAACATCTGTTTTTTAAAGTACCGTAATCACTTGGATTTGATGGCACAAAAAAGCTGAAACTGACTTAGCAACCTGCAGTGAAAAAAAAGTAGTAAAGAACCATCAAATACAGAGTTCACATTAACTTTCAACACAGTGTAGTTTAAGTACAAAAATGTATACTACACCTGGCATATAACGGCACGGACACCATATGCACAACCCCACCCACCGTAGATAAATTTTCTGATGGAGTATGAAACAACCAAACCAATATCAACTTTTTTTCTTGCCTCTTCCTGTTACAGACTAAGCAACAAGCTTTAACCTAAAGTTTAATGGTAGTGGGTAGGGAAACTGTAAAATGTATAAGGGCGACACTGGTTCCAAAAAAAGCTGAGAAGCAATGAACTTGGTTCTCTAAAAAACTATACATAAATATAGATCAGTCTGCATAACTAACTATGATCTGCTACCATAATTATCTATTCTCATCCTGGAAAAGTATTTATTCAAGATTACAATGCTTTGCTCCCATTCTGCCATCGTAGCTTAATTAATCTTGAGGCTTGCAGTTGATGTTCCAGTACATCTAAAATGTTAGTTGGAACCAATGGAGCATCTATCCTCAGTCAAGGGGGAGGAGATTTTGGGGCAACACCACCAAAAAGTTTTAGTCACAAATGAAGAATCCATCTTTGCCGTGAAATGTATTTTTCTTTTTGTCGTTTTGTTCTTTTACATGGTACCTAATTCTTCACTCTGTACACGCACACACACCTCTACTCAACCTCTATTCACAGAGGATTCAGCCATATATCAGAGGGCGACAAGGGCAGGGGAGCCTTTTTCCTGCTCTGGGAATTTATGTGGTATCATTATTTAACCTAATTGCATTGAGGACAAGTGGAGGGCTGCATGCTTTCTGCGAGTGGTGAGTAGCAGCGAAGCATCCATCACATGTTTGCACCCATGCCACACGCAAATACACACATCCACAGGTACATTATGCAGTGCAGTCACATGCCAAGACCACATAAAGGCTGCTGTGAAAGTTGAGGTTGTCTGTGTTTGGTGTGTAGATGAGGCCACGGGCAGTAGGCTACACTTACCTCCAGACTAAAACATGCATTTGCAAACAAATCTATCAACATCATATTCAGACATGCTCCTCAACATATTCAGTCTCTTCTCTTTTTTCTGTCTCCTCTCCTCACAAATGCATGTAGACCCACATGCATATACAGACTCTTTACCATGCAGAGCGACAAGACAGGTGTCCTCCATCTGTCAATGTTATTCATGAGGAAATGGAGATGTAGCTTATGAGTGATGAGCTCTCCTCCAGAAATGGCCCGAGCAAAAACCTCCAGGAAAAAACACCCAACCCATTAATGGGAGAAGAGGAATAAATGTACAGATGAGAACTTGCCCAAAAATTAATGGTGAATTGGCGGGCAGGGATTTTAGAATGGAATCAGCCCATTTGGTTATGTGCGTATCTTTATGTAGCAAAATTTCCGTAATGGAGGGTACAGTTTCCCCTGGAACGTAGATTAAAAAGGCGACCCAAGTTAAAAACTATACATTTTTGTATAGTTTTGTAGAGTTTATACATACTAGTATAGTCTATATACGTATATACACCTATATATATGCACCTTTTTAGAGTCAATAGAAGCATAAAAGGAAATGGTCAGCCAAGCCAAACATGACAGCTTGAAAAATAGAATTAAACAGATTGAAAGGTTAGAGTTTTTCTTTCAGGAATTGGAGTAATGGTAAGGAAGATTAGCACCCTTTTTCAATTTTTACGACGGAAAATTATACTTCATTTAAACTTTTTAGGCTTGACCTGTTGGCTTTGTAATTAGCAATTAATGTGAGTGGAAACATCTATTGGTCTTTACATTAAATATACAGCACCTACTGCACAATGGTTCGTATATTTTACTTATGCATTGGGCAATATGGCAGCTAAAAGGGTTGGACATGTAGAAATACCTGATTATAGAACATAATGAACATAATGAATAACATTTATTCAAAATGGACTGGAGGGAAGTAACTTGAAATCAAGGTTTTCTTGCCACTTTTTATCAAAACAACTGTTAATTCCTTAATCAGATTCCGTGTGCTTTATCTTGTTATTTTAGCTTTTACTTTCTTTAGTTTCCTCTTAAACCCGCTGTAACGCTTTCATTGTTTTGTTTTATTTAAAGCACATTGAAATGTGCTATTCAATTAAACTCGCCTTGCCTTATACCTCAGAATGATATTTTATCTAATTTCTGGTCCATTAATCATCTCAGCACCACTCACACTTATCTGGTGTCCCCCACATAAAAAAAGTAATTTTAATGCAAATTTGAACCCTGCAAAGCTTTTCGTATATATAGTAGACCTAAACGAAATGCCAGAATTGTCTTTTTAGTTTAGCTTTCGATTAGGCACCTCAGATATGAAAAATATGCTCCCAAGTTAAGAAAAAAGTTATTTATATGTCTTCTTTAGGTACGAATATGACACTCCTTATATTCCTTATACTATGCATTAAAGGACCGACAACCAATTAACAAGGACTTCAACAAAATGTATGGTTTTCAAGAGGGAAAAAGGAATCTGCCTGCATGAGATAGCCGTCAAATGAAAGCAAGCGAGGTCAACTCGTGGGCGCAGATCTCTGCAGCTGTCATGTTATGATAGCAGAAATATTCTTTTCATCAGAACAGCACCTTTGAAATAAAGAAATGCAAATATGTCAGACTTTGAAAATCCTGTGGAAAGGTGGAAACAGCAGCCAGAGTCTCTAAGCTGGCAAGTCTCCAGAACTCCCGCTGATGAAGCACAGAAAGGCAACATCATATGGCTAACTACTTCTTAATTACAGCATTGCAGCCGTGTGGTTGCACATTCCAATGATGATAATGCAGGGGAGTTTCCGATGGAAGTGCTTCCATCATGATCACTTTTCCTCAGTGGCTCTCCGTGATAGTGAAAGCAGGAATGAGTAACAAAAAAAATGCAGGCAGAAAAGCTGTCATGTATCTGCCAATCAAAACATAAAGTCGGAGGATGTAGTCTCTCTTGCTCTGTCTCCCTCATTGACTCTTGCTCTGACTCCAGCCCTGCCTCCCCTCCCCCCTCCTGCCGCCTATCTCTCTTTGTTTGTGGGGATCTCTCCATAAAATATCTGACGCCGTGTCACCCTCGCTCGCTCCCCGCAACCTGGAGACTACCATTGCACAGATGTTAGACACAGTTGCGATATCATCATAAAAAAGTAGTTGCTGCCATTCTTTTTTTCTAAGCCTCCCCCCCACGCCATACACACACTACCCTGACTTCGCAGGGGCTAGTAGGGGAGAGGTTCCAGGGAGTCAGAAGTCCAATTACACTCGCTGATGTGCTTTGGCCCATATTATGATGTTGGAGAATGATAAGACAGCTACAGCACACACACACAGACAATAGCCACGACCGTGATGGATGTCCAGCTGCAGACCTACTCCAAGCAGAAAATAGATGAGATCCTTTCCTCTCAACCAAATGGCATATACATCTTAGATGGTCTCCCATGAGCTCATAGCTGGAACTGACACCTGAAACCGGGCAGAAATAAGACATCTCAGTTGGAAATAACACCCTTCATTTCTTTTATTTTAGTCAATCAGGGTGGTGGTATACTTTTTAAGGCCCATTTATTCTCTACGCTACAGACAGATTGGTCTTTTTATGGAGGTTATGACTAGTCCAGCACAGAAAGCAGGTCAGTACCACAGGAGATCACAGGGACAGTGTTGAGCTATACAGCTGACGTGAAACCAATGAAAGGAACAAAGATGAAGCTCAAAGTATTTAAAAGTGACTCAGACCACTCCTGTATACTGCACCGCCTCTGTCTTTCTGAAAATGTACAACAGCATCGTCTTCTCCACCATGTTTGTTATTGTCTGATGCTGATGTCAGAACTAGGAGGTCAACTCTAAGCTCCACACTGCCCTCTATTTCCTAATTACAATGCCAATGTAAAGGTTCTTACTGGGTAAGAGGTCACTGACATTTTTTGGTCCTAAACCATTCAGAGCTCTATAGACCAGCAACAGAACTTGAGTTTATCCTCTGATGGAGAGGGAGCCAGAGTAAACACCTCACAGCTGGACTGATGGTGTCCACTTTCTTGGTCTTTGTGAGGGCTCAAGCAGCAGAGCTCTAAGTAAGCTGCAATTTTTTCATAACCCATAAAGATGCTGTTAAAATAATCAAGCCCACTAAAGATGAAAGCATGGACTAGATTTCTGGTTCCTGTTTAATATTGATATATTCTTGAGGAGGTAGAAGGCCTAATGTGATTCCTTTGATGCATTTTTCAAAATTCAGGGTCTGATTCCATCACTATTCCCGTATTTCTGGCCTTGTCGGTGGTTTTTAGGTGTAAAGACTGAAGCTCAGTGGTGACCTTTAATTGTTTCTATTTGGCTCTGAAGACAATCACCCTAGTTTTGTTTTGGTTCAACTGAAAAAAAGTAACGTGCATCAGTCATTAATCTCCTTAGTTGATTGACCAAGAGCATGTACTGGGCCTCAGTCTCCTGGTGACATTCTAATATAAATCTGCGTGTCATCTGCATCGCTATGGTTTTTTGTTTGTTTCTTTTGACCGGTGCCAGTGGGAACATGTAGATGTTAAACAAAAGATAGCCCAGAATGGAACCCTGGGGAATGCCACATGCACTTCTTGTCTGCTCAGATATAGGCCCGAGAGGTGACAGTAAAGCCAAGGATCCAAGATGGATACCTGATGAGCCATTGATAAGGGGTGCATCAGTAAAAACTGCAAAGGTCAGATGCTATTCGTATATTGGACTTGAGCACAAACACAATGCACATAGTATGTAATGGAGCTACCACAGGGGAACAGTACTGAGCTACAGTAGCTGCTAATAGCTAATAATAAAAACTGAAATATATCATTCAGTCAGTGTTCAACATTAAGTCAGCAATTAAAAAAATATTTCAACTCTAACGTTCGATAAGATTCAGATCATTGTTTTATACCTGGAAGATAGAAAGACGTCTACAGAGACATTCTGACACAATGCTTCATCTGTAGCAGCTCTGATGAAAGTGGAACATGCGCAGTGCCCCCCCACACCCTCAACGGATGCCTGTAAGCATGACCAATCATATCTAAATCATTACTCAGACTTATTTAATAGCTCAGTGAGGATATTATCCTCTTAAACATGTAATAAAACACAGTATATCTTTACAGATAGAAAAACAGGTTTAAAAAAATCGAATTGGGTTTGATTAACAAAACAAACAAGAATTAGCTCACCAATCACTCATGTTGTATGTATTCTTTAGGCCTGTTATAGAATAAACCCCAAAGTTAACACCTGAAAATGTAATCACTTTTTCATTTGCAGGGTTTTGATTGTAGAGCAAGTAAGTGTTTTATAAATGTTTATCTCCTGGCAGAATGGAATCAACTTTTGTATTCTACAAGATTTTTGAGGAAATTTTGGATTTTGTGTTTGTATTTTAGATGTGCTTTGCCAGTGTTTTAAACATTACAAGGGAACTTCAAACCAGCTGAGTCGGGCGCTCATTGCATATTTATTCACTCTGTCAACCTTTCTTCTGCTGAGCAAAAGCTGATTTTGGTCACCCACAATGGATTTATATAATCTAAGGCTGATAGTGATCTAAATAGAGCTGACTGGTTGTAATCAGATAAAGATCAGGTAACCTTTTCAACAATAGTTTTGGAAGGATTTAACATACAGGAGGTCTTTAGTTGACAGTTAAGGGTATCATAAATGGGTATCAAATAAAAAGATGCCAAAATTGTATTCTTTTCAAGCAAGGATAGCTTCCACCTTTATGTCTAACCTTGTCAGAAAAACACAGATAAAAAACACAGATAATATATTTGTAATAAATACAAAGAATTTAGATATTTTTTGTTCAAGTTCTCAAATGATAGTGCACTGGAATAAAGGACAACTATGATATTTTGACAACCATTTCCCAAACAATCATGTGTCCTTACAAGCCAGAGACATAAATTAGGAGGGTCTGTGTGTGTGTGTGTTTGTGTGTTTTATTCCAGGAAAAGTCAGATTTTAAATGGGGTGTATACATCAAGCATTTCCATTCTGATATTACTATGATAAATCTATCAGCAAACGGGGTGAGTGATAAGGAAGAATTGTATTTACAACTGTGCTCCAGGTAAACTTACTTTAACACATACTTGATTGGGTCATTTCTAAAGTAATCTCACATGTCTCAGCTTTCTTTTGATGATTATACAGAAAGCTCTAAAAATATACAGAATTTATTTTGGTAATGTTGTTTCAGACAGGAGGCTGAGAAAATAGGTCAAAAACAAGCTGTTGACAAACAGCAACACAAAATCATAGTGATGTGATGACAAAATAAAACACAAAATGTTGTTTTTTGTAGTTTTGTTCAGTATAAAACATCTTTACAATATATTGTTTGCAAGGAATTTAATAGAAATGAATGAGCTAAATTGTGTTGTGTTTTGTTTGATGTCTGATTTTAACCATTCAAGGTTTCATTGTTGTTTTTTTTATGTGTACAATGGATGACAAGTCGATAAAGCCTGAACTCAGTTACTAAAGTGGTGCGCTGCTATTTGTGATAAAAGCAGAAACAGCTAAATGTATCTTCAGCACACCACAAGCTTGTATCTTATTGGTTTACAACTTTGAGAGCATGCGATTTCAATGTACAACGTAAAGGGACCTATTGTAGCTATTAAGCACCCTCAATCAATAAATCAACCAACCAATCTATATTTATAGAGCACGTTTTCATACAAAGACATACAACACAAAACGCTTTACATTGGAGATGCAATGAAAAATGCTAACCTATATCTTTCCCCAACAAGCTTTACTGAAAAGTTAAGTTATAAACTTTCCTTTAAAAATATCAACACTGAGCTGAGAACCTCAGGAAGCTGGGGAAGACAAATACTAAAAGACAAAAGACTAAAACCTCTGTTTCTTCTTCTGAGCTGAAGGTTATTTTCTGTCATGCATGTCTTAAATACCATCTTAAATATAATTTAAAAAGGTAATTCACTGCGTGTCACCAGGAAGCGTATTAATATAAAACTGTGTATTACCAGCATAACTATGGAAGTTAATGCTGTATTTTTCTCATGACAGCCTTAAGAGGCAGCATGCAGAGGATAAAAACTTGTGGACCTAAAATTGAGCCTTGGGGAACGCCATACATCCGCTTGCATCTTCTGAAAATCAAGGTTAATAAAAAAAATTATCTGTAAAATAAGACCTGAACCAGTTCAAACAGTACCAGAGAGAGCAGCTTAGTTCTTGAGTTGGTTTAATATGGCACAATTATGGCACAGTACGTGAGGCAACAATGAGATGAAGCAGGACAAAAACTGATGATCCTAGTCCAAGGATCATCAAATCCAGTCCTCAAGGCTAGCTGTCCCACAGGTTTTTATATCTTCCTGCTTCATCACACCAGATTCAGATTAATGGCTTACTAACAGGCCTCTGTTGGGGAAGCTCTTTGATGCTGGCAACCATTTGGACTGATTGGTCCCGTTTACAACTCCATTGGAATGGTGGTTGAAAATTGGACCAATCTTTCCAAATGGATCTTGTTTCCTCAAACGGTTTCTCCTGCTGTTTTGCACTACACAGTGTAAATCAGAGAAAGGGTTCAGGCAAAAGGTATTTGTTAGTCCTGCTTGTACTTCTAAAGACAAAGAAGTAATCTAAAAAATTTACTTAACTCAAATGTCTAGTTAAACTAAATCCACGATTATACTCTGCTTTTCCTGAAGCAATGAGTAAGAGGATGTTTCTTAAAAAAAACATCAGTGTCCAGTTCCATGTCTTTGATTGTTCAGCTCCCTCCGATTAAAAAAAAAAAAGAAACTTGAAACACCGTATACAATGACTCAGTAATCTGTGCGAAAACTTTAGCAGCAATAATGATGCTTAATGATGTGATGATATAAGCCTCTTGCATCATTGGGAATGAATTTTGGCCCAGTCTTTTCACTCTATTATTTTAATTGCAGTAAAACAACCAGCGTAATATAATATAAAATAAAGTGGATTAGAGTAGATTAGATAGGCAGGTGTTTTTGTTTAATCATAAACATCAATCCACTTTTTTAGCCTGACATCCACCCTTAATTAGAATCCAATGATAAAACATTGGCACTAATTGTAAAAGTTTTGCTCATTCTCAATCTGTTAAAAAGTACAGAGTATAATTATGATAGTTTAGGGAACTAAAACTCCAAAATTTCACTTCATATAATATCCATGGACTTGTATTTAGAAACTGGTAGATTCATTTTAGCTTTGTGCCTAGCGCTACTTTGGTTGTGCTGTCAAAAAAAATAAATAATTACTGACGGTAACCTTTAAAATATAGTGGTACACATTTGAATCTTTAATTTCTTTTGAGCTTAAATTTTAAACATCATGTTTTTAATCTGTTGTCCTTTCTTACTCTTGATTTTAGATTTTTTTTCTTCTGTTGTCATTTAGTTTCTTTTTGAAAGTTTGCTTTCTTTTAATGTAGCCTATTTTCCTGCATTGCAGCTTGAATTATCCTGTACATGAAATGCGCCCTATAAATAAATTTGCCTTGCCGTGTTTTGCCTGGCATGGATAACTTTATGTAGTCCCATAATGTATGAATTTCTTAGAGTTTTCCTTGTAGAGCAAATAATTTAGGAAAGAGATGATTTTAATAAATCATCAAAAGAGTTTCCCTAAGATTTAAATGCTTGTTGCTGCGTAACTCGCAAAGACGAAAAGTATCTATCAAATTCTACTCTTGATCATAAAAAATACTATTGTAAATCTTGTACATATGAATATATAACAATGCTCTACCTTAGACATAAATTAAATGCTGTAAGTTGAACTTTAGTTTGCATTTTAGTTTTCTTTTCCAATGTTTGGAATGATGTACAGGCAGAGGCGGTCCTGTCTAGTTTTGCTCTGGGCGAACCACTCCTACTCGGCGCAATCATTTATCTGGAAGCAGCAGTTTGTGTTAGGTCCGTCCTTCGCCCCCCTTCTTGCTTTTCCAGAGACTAACCTTAGTCTTAGCAAGTTAAATGTACTGTACTGTTTCATTAACCTTACTGACTTGATTACGTAATAGTTCTACACCCAAACTATCATTTAGTCAGTGGTGGAAAATAAAAAACCAGGAGTATGAATATCGAAGAAAAATAAATTTGGTCATTATGTACACAATAAGATCGATGTAATGAGACAACAGTTTATATATTTTTCTGTGTTGTATCATTGACAACTACAAGACAAAGCCTCTTATTCTTCTTCTGTGACGGTACACAGTTCAATTAATAGATAAAAATGGGGAATAAGATATGGTTAAAGATTACCAGAAAAGGACAAGAAAACACGTATTATGAAATGTGACCAACATGACAGAACCAAAGGTGCACAAGTATGTCCAGTAACAACTTTAAAAATATATGCCCTAACCACCTGGAGTTCTTAAAGTCAACATTACAAATTGATTTCCGCAGACCTCAAGGGTGAAGCGTGCAAAAAAACAGTAATAGTCCTCTCCACAGGGGAAGGGAAACCAGGCCAATTGTGAAGTGAACTCCATACTAGAAGCACCTCACATATTTGGACATGGCACATATAGAGAAAAGAGGTCTGCAGGTTGGATGTGAGACTCCTCCGGCAGCAAACTTGGTTGTCACTGCCAAGGATAATTGGTGAACTGGTGAAGAACTGACTTGGGGTAACTGTTCAAACGTATTCCATTGCAAAGCAGAGCACACAACTCATTTCTTTTAGTGAACTCTGACAGTCTTGGTATGCACATGGGGACCACAATATTAAATTGCAAAGTTAGAGCCTACTTATAAGTGTGTGTTCTCAGAAAAAACTAACTGCAGACTAAGCTCTTTATAAGCCATTTTATCAATAGACTGCTAAAAATCCACTGAAGCAGAGATCTCAGAGCATGTAAACAATAATTGAGAGAAGATTACATAACAGCTTGTTTTTTTCTTGGAGTGCTCTTCTGTGCCTCAGAGTTACCAGAAATTTCATTGAATTCTAATTCCCCTTTGTGTTTACTATATGAATAGGTCTTTGGATGAAAAAGTAAATAGAGGTATAGATAGCATGAGCCAAGATATTTGGATATTTAGTGACTAACAATCAGATTAGGATAGTAGGATATTTGTAGACACTGTTGGGTCAGTGTGAGACAGGTCACCACACTGTTTTAACACAGCGGCAAGGGTGGTGACAATGTGCTTACCCCTGATGGGTGAAGCTCTGTGACAGGTCGCTACCTAGAAAAGAGCAAGGCTGGGCGAACACCTGTGGATATAAGAACAATGTGTCCAATGTAATGATCCAGTGACGGATGTTCCTTACCTTATCATGTGGAGCTTTGTTTTGTTAGGTCTTATAATATCATGTTTGAGACCTGTGGCCTACTTGAAACTGACCAGTAGGAGTTACCATTGTTGTATGGATGTCATCCAGGGCTTGTCTAACATCCCACCTAATTTTCCCATAACACTGGCTGTGACATCCAGATATACTATATCAGTGGTTCCATAGACCACTGGTTCTTAAACTTTTAATGTCACATAATGCCTCAGAAGATATTAAGCCCTTCTAAATTGTAATAGAAAAGACTTCCCATTGCCTTTATATACCACCTAGAAATAACATGTTTGTTTTCTGTTTTTTTTTTCTTTAATTTTTTCCATTTTTTCAAAGAACAAAACTGAGAAATATACAGTATATAAAAAGAGAAACATCTGTCCATCCAAGTTTATGGTCAGATAAATAGCTTTGAAGCCTTAAAAAAATCAATTTCTATATCACCCATGTTTCCGGTGTCCCATTGGGTGATGTTTAACAACTTCTTGTAACTATTATCATCCTAACATAATTGTATCACATGGCAAGTTCTCTCACTCAGACACTTGGAGCTCTGTTGTAAACTTGACTCAAACTTGGAGATTTAAAACTCTTTTTGTCTGATATTGATGGACCATTAGTACCAGTACCATCAGTTTTATGCGTATCACAGTGAGAATCAGAATCAGAATCAGAATCAGAATCAGCTTTATTGCCAAGTACGTAAACACATACAAGGAATTTGACTTGGTATTTTGCAGTACCCTCTCATTCTTGACAAAAGAAAAAAATAAAATAAAAATAAATAGATAAATACAACAATTATA
>JAVQJG010291313.1:0-11596 GCA_036024015.1 Craterocephalus amniculus | reverse complement strand
GGAAATAAAGAACTTTATCACAATATTCTAATTTTCTGAGACAGACCTGTATATATATATATATATATATATATATACAGGCTATATATATATGCAAAAATATATATAAAGGCAAATTAATGTAAAAATGTAGTTGGTTAGCTGATTATCATTAAGAAAACTTCCTTGTTTTAAAGCTGACACATTTAAAGGAGACAGTTAAAATGAATGCAAGCAATCTTTACAATCTCAATACCTTTTTTCAAATGGTATTTGATCATAATAAGGGTTCTTTTTACAGTCTATGGGTGCACATTATTATCCCCATTGTGCATCCTGTTACTATTTACCCCTGCTGACGGCCCAGCAAAACATACAAATATGTTATAAGGGAGTAAATATCATCTATGAAAAATTGAAGTCATCTGGTCATCATAATAAAAGCTGATTTTTTAAATTGAAGCTCTTTGAAGAGGAGCTAGTATTAACTTTTCCACTCTATATTTTTTTAAACCAAGATGTTTTGTATTACTAAGCAGTTATGTTTTTTCTTCATTTATTTTTTCAATATTTCACAGTCCAAAGGAACTAGCTGCAAGTCACAAATATACAGAAACAAAACTAAATAAACAAACAAATGCATTTTCATCTCCTACATGATACCAGCAGCTTCAAATGGAGGAAAAGATGCTGAAAATGGCTGCACTGTAAATTACGCTCCTTAAGAGGTTACCCAGAGCATTATAAGCAAGCTCTGACATGTAACTCTATGTTTCATACCAGCATTTTATAAAAGCTTACTTTCACAATCATGAAATTAGATTCATGCATTACCAAAAGTTGTGCATGGCTGGCTTACCTATGTCAACGTTTTAAAATCCCATGTTCCAGGTCTTACAAGTATGATTGCAGTCATTTTATTTTTAATGTTTTTTGTTTTGTTTTTTTTATCAGCAAACACATCAATTGCAGCCAGTCTCATATATAGGCTATGCCATTACACAGTAAGATGAACTAATATTGCTTGTCCATCAATGTATGCAATTTAATCTAATGTATACAGTGATCTGAATGGTGAGGCAGGCTTTAGTTAAAACATCGATCAGTGAACCATATCCATCAAATTAATTTACCACAATACATTTTCCTTTAGCCCTTTCTTTCTCCTTGAAATGTAAGTATCTTGAAACATTTTACTAAAAGTAAAAAATACTTTCGGCATGTCCCCTCAATGGTTGTGATTATTTAAGATGAATATTAAATTGATTTTATCAATCATGTTGGTTCTATCTCTCACAGTTCTATATCAAGGAGCAAAAACACGCCCAGGAGCGCCCCTGGTGGCAGAAAAAGTCATTACATAATTTGACCAAGTAAAGGGCATTGCAATATAAACGGAGCCTTTCAGGACACTAATTAGAAGTTATTTAATTTATATTACGCTAAATGGGCTACATGTTGCTATACGGAAGAGTAGAGTCAGTAGCTTATTTAATAAATGTAATAACCCAAGAGCAGCCACGCATCTTAGCCAGGTTCAGCTCACTTTGCTGCTTCAACCGGTCTGAACGCGAGATAAATCTAAAGCAACTCACATGTTAAGAAAGCGGCTTACCTCTCCAACTTTGTGCAGGTGATCCGCTCCAAAAGCCCGTATCCACAGACAGAGAGACCGGCAGGACAGAGGGCGCACACCGCGGCCAACACATGAGCATCTTCCTCCCCGTCCCTCTGCCTCACCGGGGTGTCAGTCATTCCGGAGCACCGAGCTGCCAGCGGGTTGTGTGTGAGTGTAGGTGTGTGCGTGTGTAGAGAGAGGAATGGAGAGAGAGGGAGGAGAGACAGTCATTTAACATGAATAAACATGTAAAGTGAAAGTCCTGTTGTTATATTGTGTGTGAGGTAGGCTAACAGTAATCTGAAATGCACGTGCTGTGACGGACACGGAATAAGGTGTTAAAATTTGTATTTTCTAAGCCCAGATTTGAATGTTTACAAGCTCAACATTAAAACTCAAATCACAGGGCTAATTTCTTCATTGCAAACTAATACAATTATTAATTTTGTGACATATTCAGAGGAGTAAAACAAGCACATACAGTACTCCCTTTAATCGATCAGCGCCTAGCGCTTGACTCAGTTTTACAACTTAAGTGTTGAGTTTAGACAGTTAATCAGTGACTAAATGTGACGCCGAACTTTATTTGAGTGTGTCTGAAGATTTTGAATTTGACGAATCAAAGTAATCAAGAACATAATCAATGACACCGAAGTGTATTTCTTTTAACTCACCATCTCCTGCGTCTGCCCGTCCCATGAGGAGGAGGTCAGGATCTGGGGGTTCAGGTGACATCCAGTCACCTGTCCTCATCGTTATCCAGTCCTTGATACACTGTTTCTCCATGGCAACCATAGGCTTGGAAATTATGGCAATATAAATAACAGTGCCCAAAAATGAGCCAACTGTGCAGCAGAATCCTTTTTTTTGGCTTTACAAGGAGTATCACATTAAAACAAACAGTATCATTAAATGCATATTACAGTATAATAATCCATTATATATACACATATATATATAGTGTTTTCATGTTTCTGTTCTGTACCTCAAATTCAGCATTTAGCGAGTTGAGCTGGAGAGGGATTCTTAACAGATTACTCAACAAATTTACCTTTTTTTGAAGGTATAACATCTATTTAAAAGTGAAATTATTACCAGAGGAATTATCCACCAGTGTGATGATCAGAAGAATTAAATCTGCATATAGCTAATTAAACTTTGCTGACTTTTGGAACCATATTTATAAAAGAAATCAGTGCTTCTTGAATGGAAGTCAGCTGGAACCAGAGAGGTTTTGGAAACGGAGCCTAGCTGCTGTCAGTGGTATTGCACTCTAGGTTAATTACAGAATGTCTCTAAATAAATCTGATGATGGATTACTCTGTCTATTTCTTATTTACAGGCTGTAAAACTCCTGAGCTCTGAACTGATGGACTCAAATGGTACTTCAATCAGCTCTGACTATGCTCACTCTGAGGTAAGTGAATGCGTGGGCAATTAAGAAAAAAAGTGGACCTGAAATATGAGTCACCATGGCAATGGGTAAATAAAGAGCATCAGGTCCATTTTCCTTCAGTGAAATGTAAATATGTGCTGGTGCAGACCTTCCAATCTGTCCACTGTTACAGAGTCGATTGAGTTAGAGTATAACGAGCTGAGAACTGAAAACTGGCAGATAAGGTGGAACTCTGCGGGTTTATGCATGTGCTATGTTAATCTTTCTTCAGTTGTCATTAAGCCATGACCAGATGGAGAAAAATTGTTGGTGACAGTCACATAGTTTTTATTGGGCCCTTGATAATAAAGTGATTATCTTACCCATATTCAGCCTATTTATCATTTTAGTGATTTGCAGTCGGGTTTAAACTGATATGATGTTGTGAAGTACAGCGTTTCTCATTTTGCTGTCATCGGTTTGATTCTACTGTTGTCTTTGTTAACTCAGGCAGAGTGTTAATTATCTCATAATATTTTATACCCCTACCAACACGGAGATCATGTTGTTGGTGGTGTTGGCCTGTCTGTCTGTTGTTAGCAACATGACTTCAGAAGTTCTGAACAGATTTGATTTTCAGGACGTCTCAGAAATGGAATAAGCAACAACAGGTTTGATTTTGGGGGTGATCCGGATCACTGGATCCCAGAATCTTTTAAAATGATTCAGTACAGGTGTCGGGCAGGTGCAAACATCTGGAACATCAGTGAATGCCGTCACATCCAGAATCAAATCGCTGCTATTAGTGACAACACCAAATATCTGTTGGTGGTTTCTGTGAAGTTCTCTATGTTTCATGTTAGCAGTTCCTTCACAATGTCACAGTGGATAGACGTAACATTTGTTTAGTGCTACTGTAAGCCTACTACACCTTCGCCTCAAATGTTTTTCTGACCTTGACACTGAAGGTGTAAATATTAATGAATGACATTGTGAATGATTTTCTATCAAAAACCTATTAATAAAACTTAAATCTATGAGAAGAAGCTGCTTTTCAACATGGTCTCTAATATAATGCAGTTTGTTTTCTCTGGCAGGCTGTTCATGGTCACTCAAGGTTTGGGCCTGCCCATCGCTAGATGGAGATCATTTTGCCATAAGAGCTTCTAACTCATAAACTAATGCTATGGCTTGGCAGAGTTCTGTGCAGAGTGCTTCTAGTTTCGCATGTTAATGAAGATATTCAAGTTCTGCCCAATATCTTAGTGGATAATACACCATATTATGAGATTGCTATTTTCTACTTCGTAAACACATAGTATACAGAAAAGGTGAGGGTGTGTGATGGGACGGGAGCACCGCCTTGGTAGGGATACTCACCATTTCCTCAGTTTGAAACCATTTTCGTCTGGTTAGTCTGGTCTGGTTGCCTTGTTTGACCAAAAGTGGTCAAATCTAGTGGAGCAGGGAAGAGATAAAGAAAGAAAAAAGGAGAGAGGTGATGGACCTAACCACAAGAACCAAATTTCACCCCTAAATGCAGGATCTGCTAATTGACAGGCTAAATCTGAGTAATGTTCTTAGAAAATAAATAAAATTTCCCAACACATCCAGCAATGTTTTTGTATTTTATCTGATAGAATCATATGTTGTGGATTTTTGAGTCACTACACTGATGATTAATTTGAATTCTCACTGAAAATGTTTTTTTTTTGTTAACAAAACATGGCATCGAAAGAAACCCTTTTGACTTCATCCAAACCATAAAAATGTCTTTGAACAGATAATTAGGCTGAAACTGTTCGATCAGAGACCCAGGAAAGAGTCTCAGGGTACAGTAATGAAAACAGCCAGCAGGTTGTGTAGAAAGTGACATACATCATCGACACACTTCACAGCCAAACAAAACATGCTTCATTATGGAGATGTATTCACATTACCTTGGCCAACAGTCAACACACACTCATAAACAGACATATACACACTGCACCTGCATGCACAGCTTCCTGTGGCAACAGGCTGGTGTTGTTAAGGCTGCTGCAGTGCCCCCAGAGACAATGAGGGGAGAGGGAGGGAGACAAAGACAGAATACTGACGAAGATGAACTTGACCTTTATTATGTCTTGGTGTCTTAGTGGGGAAGGTGGGGGGCATGTAGCTACTTATGAATCTGTAATGAATCTGCGCAATGTGTGTGTGTGTGTGTGTGTCTGTGTTGTCGAGGTCTGAGCTCTTAGCTGAAGAAAGGTCATCACACAAGGGGGGCACAATACACCTAGCCCTCACCCACATCTATCTATCTATCTATCCATCTATTTATCTTTCTACCCAAGAAAGTAAGTGTTTAACAGCTTCAGGTGTTTCTTGAGGAGGCGTTTGCGCTCCCATTTTCCCTGTTCAGCTTGGTTAATTTTTACTACAGGAGGATTGTGCATGTACAGATGCTCATGGTTTTCATCGGTCAAGAATAAACGGCAGCTCTTTGTGCCTTATTAGAATCAGGATAAAAAGTCTTTACTGCTCTGCCATGCTTAAATGCAGTGTGTGAAACAGGCTATGGTAGATTATTACATTTTTGGAAATGAGATCATATCATATCAGGAAACTAAAGTTAGGAAAGTATAATTTTTATTGTTTAAAGGAGCTATACCTGATATTAAGTCAGGCCATTTTAGTTAGCGAAAGCGGCTAGTTTTTAGCTTTGGCATGATGCTCTATCTCAGCCAATGGTGTTAGCTTCCGTCACCTCCGGATTCCCTAGTGGAACGTTCTTACTGGCTGATCAGAATCCGGAAGTTTCGGAAGTTAACCCCATTGGCAGAGAAAGAGCGTCACGCCAAAGCTAAAAATCAGCCGCTATCGCTAACTAAAATGCCCTGGACTTGTACATATGCGCAAATGAGTCATTCATTTTTATGGACTTACCCCCTCACACCATGTAGAAACCATTTTCTTATAAAGATTAAAATAACATAAGGTAATTTAATGATTCATTTTCATGTTTTACCAGTCAAACCTAAGAAGGAATTAAATCCTGCCTCAAAATATACCTTTCAATTCAGATTTATTTGTGTAGTAGCTACTTACAAACAACACTGGTTAACCCAACTATAAGGAAAAACCTAAAGCAGTACTCATTCTGAGAGGTTTTATTAATTTAAATTGGACTCAGGTGAACACTATAACTTCAAACTCAATCTATTACTTCTTTTAGATTATGTTCTCATGTTTTTAAAGCAGCTGTTACAGAACGACTGGTACAACCAAAGAGTGTCGAGGCTGCGTCCACGATTCAACCACTCACTTATGAGATGGAAATCATTTCCAGTGATGATAAAAGTAGTTTATCACTTCTTAAATTGAGGCAGCCCCCCTGGACTACTGAGACAGGGCTTTTTGTCAGTGAACTGGTCCAGCTCCGGGGTCCTTTTGTTCCAGCTGCCACAGCAGATTTGGGCGTCTGTACGGAGGCCTGTCAGAAACAGGCTTATCTCTTGGGGGCCTCCCAGCACAAAGACCCATTTAAATACTCTCAGAGAATGAAATCTTCATTATCTACCTCTTGAAATATAAACAGAACCCCGCTATTATAGAAAATTAACCGAAGACAATCATTTTGTTTACTTTAAAAGAACTTTAAAAACACAGGGTAAGAATGCTTGCACAGTGGACCTTTTATGTTCGATAAGTAGGGAGATTTCAACATTTATGCTTGGTTATTAGACATGAACATCGTTATAAAGATGTGAACGGCAATCTGAGTTAAAACTCATGTCTGACATCTTTGTTCTTAGTTTTCTTAAAATGCTTTAAGTTATAAAACCAGACTTAAAAATTAGAAATTCAGAAAATAAATTATCAGTATTTTAATCTGCCCATCTAGTTATCATTTCTCCATCTATCCATCCATCTGGTGGCCTTTCCCAGCCATGCCTGTAGTGGGAGTGTCAGTATATCTGCCATGGCGTCCTGCTGATGTGTATTGTGATGGAGTTGAATACTCCAGCTACCAATATGGCCTGCACCAATACTGGATTAGCCACAGTGGATTAGCTGGCTGCCCTCCTGCTGCTTATTCAAATATTGTTTCACGTATTGTCATCATTGGGGCAGAGCTGTGGCCCAGGAGCTCACAAGCTGACCAATATTCTCAAAGAAAGCCAGAAAAAAATGTCTTTGCTTCCATTTTCCCACAAAAGCGTCTAATTTCATCTTTTAGCGAATGTGGAATTCGGACCAGTGAGGATTTGGACAAACTGTTCGTGGATTCGGAACGCATCTGTAACACTGGAAGAGGCCGAAAAAACGATGGAAAGATGATGGAAAGCAAAACCCAACCAAGGCCAGAAACAGGCATGAAAGCTTGCCTTGATCTTTGATACATGGTGTTTTTCTTTTCTCCTCTCTCTCCCTTTCTCCCTTTCTCCCTTCCACCCTCACACATACACTTGGGAGTCAAGGCAATTGATGTGCTGCCTTTGATGGCAAAAAAAGAGGCCTATATTAACAGCCCAAAAGACCATGATGAAAGGGCTGAGAAAAAGAAAGAAAATGGGTAGAAAATGTGATATCAAAAAGGATGGCAACTCATGATAAATACTTCAGATGGAGTGATGGAAACCAGACATCGGGGTGTTGAGGGCTGGACGGTTTAACGGCAACGGAGGAAAGACTAAGGTAGACGGAGAGCTTACCGTGTTAGCCCGGCGGTGGTGTTGGCTGAGGTCGGCGTGGTGGTTCCACTATGTAGAACTGGTGGTCATCCGTTAGAATAAGGGAAGAGAGCGCGCTCGCCGCATGGCCTTGGCTTCTCCCTGTGATTCGGAGGCGTGGACGCCAGTGGACGTCCCATTGCAGAAGCAGTCGCCATCTTTGTCCCGTTGTTGTCTTGATATCCTCTCCTGCGTCTTCATCCCTCCCTCTTTCCTTTGATCATGCCTCCCTCCCTCGCTCTCTGCCGTATGACATCATCACGCAGCGGTATCGACAAGCATCAAAGAACCTCTGGGCAGGACTGTGTGGCTGTCGGTCTGTGCATTTGAAAGGGGTGTAAATATGGAGCAAAAAAGACTGCTGTAACCCCCCGCTACTCACATCGACTGCTCTCCTCTCCCTGCAGATGGATGGTGTATTAGGCCAATACAAAACTATACGCACACACCCGCACCACCCCATGTCTCAGCTGGGTGTATCTCAGGGCCCCCTGCTGTGCCCGCAGTGTTTGATGACGTATTTAAATAGCTTCATTCATTCTGTAAGCTCAGCCCTGTTCTTCCACCACTGTTTCATCCCTCTTATCCATTTCTTCAAGCTGTTGCAGCAAACAAAAAGTGTCATCTTGGTCAACTTTGCGGCTAAAAACAATACCTAATGCATTGCCACCCCTCCTTAGTCTCGCTTTTAACTTTCATCCCTTGCTTTCTATTACCTCTTACAGCTGGTCAGTACCATTTCCAATCCTGTTAAAGCTGTATGTCCTATTAGGGAACCCTTCTGTGTGTCTGACATCTGCCTGAAAATCACATATACATGTTTCACTGTCACACTCTCGATCCTCTGTGGCAGCTGTTATCCAATCCAATAAGGTCTTCTTCCAGAAAACACACATGATTAGCAACAGAATGAGGCGTCTTTGTCCAACCGGAATGTACCAGCAACTTCTACTCTAATCAACATGTCAGTGACACGGACTGGATTTACATAACATTTACTGTATTCACAGTAACCACAAGCACAGTGACAGTGAAGTTCGGGAAAGCAAATGTTTGGGTTTTAAAGCACACTTCATGACAGTAAGGCTGTAAAGCTGCGGTATATTTAGAACTAGTTAGTCTGTATAGGTTCATTTTATACATCCAGGTACCATAAATATATTAACAATATAATCTCTTTCAACTGGACTAAATTTCTTATATGGTGTTAATTTTACTTTCTACTTATTTTATCATTTTTACTTAACTGACTTGTTAATATATTGTTAAAGGTTAATGATTTTTATCTCACTACAACCATAGTGTGTGACAGGCTCCTCAAAACCTGCGGATCAGGGCTAACACCGCCTCTTTTTCAGTTGCTGTCACCCTATTGATCAGAAACACACCTAAACCAGTTGCACCTTCTATAGTTGTTCCTCATGACTTTCATGATTTTTCCTATGCTGCTGTACACTTGAATTTGTGTTTGTGAATAGCTCAATTTGTAATAGACACAACTATATGAGTCTGTTTCATTTATTACTTTTATACTTGTTTTATTATTTTTACTTAACTTACTTTCTAATAGAGTGTCAACCTTCCTTGGATGTGTTTATATTTGGCAAATAAAGCTGTTTCTGATTCCTGGTCACATGGCAGCTTGGGTCATTGTCTCTTGGTTACAAGTATTAGGATGTGCTTTATTGCTGTATTTATTCAACCTTTCAAAGACCCGCACAAGAATCGGAGAAAATTACAGAGATAGGAGAAAATGTGTGGGAATGACTAAAAAACAACAACAACAAAAAAGCATTTTCCACCCAAGATAATTAGTGTTTCATCTTAAACTTAAGCTTGAACTAATTCTTTGATTTGACTGAGGTTGGAAAACTGAATGAATTGGACGTGATGGGTCAGAGAAGTGAATATTCAAAGGCAGGATAATTTGGAAAACCAATCAAAATCTGCATTTACAGGTAAAGGTTGAGCGGGGAAGCAGTCGGAAATCCAACAAAATAGGAAGGTGTTTGGCTCAAGGCAATATTCAGAAACAGTACAAAGTCCAAAAGTACAAGTCAGCTTGAGGGATTCCCCAGAAACTACAGATTAAATCAATAAAACATAACAATGGGGATATAAACATGAGAAGCATGAAAGTAAAACTTTAGAAACATGTTATGATGACTTGGTGACTGAAAGCGAAACAAAAGCAAGCTTGATAGGCTTAATCTTCCTGCTCACTTGGTGAATCCTGTCTGACCTACTAATGATGCAAAAAGAGCTTAGCAGAACACCAGAAGATAAACATCACACATCAAAAAGTTACATTTGTGTTTTTGTACATGAATAAAAAACAAAATGTTTTAGGACACATTTAGTTTTCTAAAAATGTATTTGCATAACCTGGAAAAAGACCATGTTTTTTACTTTCTTAACCAGATTTCACATTGGATGGTTTACCTGCATTTGATTATATGGATTGAAAAGCTGATGAACAAAAATGTCAGGCAACCAAATTTTATTTGCATTAATAAAGACATCGAAACACATTTATAGGCTTAACTACAGTTTATGAAACCATCTGGTAACTCTTGGCTGACGAGCTCTGGTATTTCAGTGAGTCTTCTTATGGTAACGTTTTTCTTTACATGAAAATTATACATTTATGTGCAACATTATCCTTTTATAGGTAAAAAGCAGTATTTAAATCCAGTCTTAACTTCATTTGGAGCAAATACAGTCTGCACTGAAGTTGCAGAACACACTACCAAACATCTTAGCTCTAAATAATGCTTGTAAATAATATATTGTTTTCAGATAAATAAATGTACCCAAAGCCTGTTATTTCCAGCTCTTATTTCAGTGTTGCTGATGTTGATTTTGGACTCCAGTGATTTAGAATACTGTTTATGATTCAAGTGTTTAACATCACAGTTTCATGTTTGTTTTTCTGATACAAGTCTTGTTACATAATGTGATTGAAGTTGCCATTCAGCAACCTTAACCTCACAAGTCTTATTAATGGTGCCTAGATCTGCTTTCTTTTGAGGACCAGTTTAGATTAATAAGAAATAATTAAAGGTAATTAAGGTTTGTCATCACAAAGTTGATGTCCAGATTGTGCTTCCTCTCAGGCCTGCTGCCCTACTGCCTTCTCTGTTTTCTATTCACGCTGTCATTCTGAGCGCGCTGCCCTTCTGCCTCTCTGCCCCCTCATGGCCTCCCCTGTCTAACTAATTGTCAAGGTTCTTGTTACTATTATGCCTAAAAGCGTCTCCCTACTGAAAAAGCTGCTCAGCTTTATGGAAAGCACCCTCGGCAAGGATTATAAGACCGATGGAAAAACCTGAAGATTCACAAGTGTGCACGTAAGAAACCAGCCATGCTACCTCCTTTTTCCATCATGGTTTCTCTCATCAGATTAACAAACTGTTCCTCGGCGTTCCTCATGAAAGCAACACTGGTTTCTCTCGTCCACATACCAATCATATAAAGTCATTTATATTCAAACAGCAACTCCATTACAGGTATTACAGAAACGGATTTCACAATATGAAAAGCTCTGCTAAAAAATGCCCATTTACTTCCTCCACAAATTACTTCCCATAATCCCAATCAGACAAATCCGCCTGCTGATTGCTCGCCTTGCGGGAAGACAAACAGGAATGCTTGGAATCAATATGAGCACTCTTGGCCTACCTGTAAGATTGTTGGGGTAACAGCTCATATCAGCCAGCTGACAGCCTGTTGAGGATTGATAAGCATTTCTCATTAATGAACCCCATTCACACAGCCCCAGCCACATATGTAATACACGCACGCACACACACACACACACACACACACACACACACACACACACACACACACACACACACACACACACACACACAGAGTGTTAAAAATATATCTATCTCAAAATTGAGAAAA
>JAVQJG010291275.1:0-11875 GCA_036024015.1 Craterocephalus amniculus | reverse complement strand
TTTGTTAGCACGTAGCTCGGAGTTTTAATGGCTGTCAATCATCCCTCCTCACGCTCTCAGCCCCCCTCGTCGTGCCTTGTCGGCGGCCAGTTTTGGGCTTTCCGGCAGTCACGAGACTCGTTGCCACGATGCCAAGATGGCGTATGAAGGAAACGCCCAATGAGCTTCTTTTCAGCTCATCAGAATCCTATGGGTCACGTGGTTTCAGGGTTTGTCCATTATTTTTTACAGTCTATGTTTGAGGCTCAGTGTCACTCCTACCTAGCTACCAAGATATATGTCTCACATATTTGTATATCATACACATATACATATACATATATATTATGTATCATTATTCAAGTTCCTTTTCTTATTAACATGTTAAATGTTGTCTTTTCTTTCTCTATTCTCCTTTTCCTCTGTGTTCTTAGCCGGGTCTCACAGAAATCTGTAAAATGAACATAACCTGAAGTCAAAGTTTTGCTTCTTCTAATGTGTTAGGCTTGAATGTCAGTAAACTGGAAAGCAACAAGCCTTTTCTGTTTGTACTTTGCTTAAGTAATGAATACTAGAGAGGTTGGAGATGTTGGATGTTGGCTTACTTTGTGATGAGATTGGGGTTCCCAAATCATATCTCTTCCTGTCCAAACCTACAAGGGGCTGCAGTTGGGCTACAGTCCATATTGTGCATAGTAAACAGGGTAAAGAAAGTTTAGATGGTATGATGGATGATATCAAACTCAGAATACATCGTTCTAAGCACTATGTCTTTATTAAAAAAAAACCTAGTCACTTCTTCCTTTGTTATTTGCTCACAAGTAACCTCACAAATTACACTGGGACATTTTATGTTAGTGCAACATTTACACTTTAAGGACATCCTGTTCCCAACTTGATAGGTCTAGACAAAACTGCAGAATTTAGCACACTGGTGAACGGTTTAGTCTACAAGGTAATCAAAATGCCTTGCAACAAATCTGCTAACTGATTTTCATTGTCATTATTATATGCTTCCAGTGTCATGCCACCTGAATATCTTAGAGACTATGAGCAATCTCTTTGAAACCAGTTTATGATCTTCATTGAAATAGTCTGTGACCACCAACAGCCCCTGCTACACACACAGCCACATGCACACAAACAGACTAAGGTGTTGACAGAACAAGTTTTCATCACTCCCTTTTGCTCTCTTGCCATTAATTTAGTTCAAGGTTGAGAAGAGCAGGGCGTCACTTCTAGTGGGAAATCACTCAAACCCTGCATTCTTCTGCCATTACAATAAGAAAAGAGGAAATCAATTTTGGCTGTGACAATCGTGGGCTATTTCAGAACATCCAAGGCAAATGTGCCAAGCAACAATCCAGCAATAGAAAAAAGAATAAAAACATACAAAAACACATTGTTGCAAACACAGAATAGCTAACCTTGGTCTTAACACCATGGCAACAGGACACATTAGCTATGTTCCAATTTAAGTCGAACACTTCAAAGCCTATGAAGGCTACAAAGTGGCCTCTGTAGGCTACTCACCTCGAAGCCATTTATTTGTTGGTGAAATGAGACAGCCTGCCTAGTATGTGAGAATTTTTCATAGTGGTCCAGTCCCCTGTTACTCAGAAATTATAGATATGAAAGTGTTCTCAGCTGCATCCAAGCCGTACATTACCAAGTGCAATGCAAAGCATTAGATGCAGTGGTGTAATGCTCGCCGCTTTGGGGTTGTTTTTCAGGAGCTGGGCTTGTCCCCTTAGTTCCAGTGAAAGGAACTCTAAATTCTTGAGCACACTAAGACATTTTGGAGAACTCCAAGCTCCCAACATTTGGGGAAAAGTTTGTAGCCAGCCTCTTCCTCATCCATCATGACTGTGTACCAGCGCACAAAGCAGGTCTATAAAGACATGGATTACAGAAACTGGTGTGGATGAACTTGACTGGCCTGCAGACAGACCTGACCTCAACCCGATAGAACACCTTTGGGATAAATTAGAGCAGAGACTGAGAGCCAGGCCTTCTCTTCCCACATCAGGGTGCAACCCCACAAACGGATTTACAGAAGATATATATAGGCTATATATATATATATATATATATATACACACACACAGGTGTAAGCCAGACAAACACAATATTGCTTCAATTATAACAGATGCCTGAGCTGCGGAATGATTACTTTCTTTATTTCTTTCCACTTTCCCTCTTAGCTACATGATGCAACATGTGTTGGACCTGTGCTCCAAAGCCCAGGTGTCATGATAGCTACATGATGGCTTTTTTCCTGCTACAAAACTCGTTCATCATCTAAGGGGCCTGTTGGGTTTTATCTCTGCCTGGCTTACTTTGAAGCACTTGATCCTCCATCATGTCTGCCATTTGGGGCTCACTAAGGCATGGAGGGGGTCACAAGTAGGGCAGCATTACTGTCTGCTCTTCCTCCTCCAGTCCATTCATTTTAGTCTCTGTAGACTTCACATCCTTTGCAGTAGCAGACAGAGAATTGTATGGATAGCTAGAAAAGGGGGCTGTGTAGGAGGGTAAACAGACAGACAAGGCCAGGGAGAGCTGAATCAATTAAGGCACATCAAATCAAGAATTCACGCATGCTGGAAGTGACAAATATTGGCGACAGCAGTTAAAGCTGTCAAGGTCTTGACATGCCCCCCCTTAAACCTAAAACATCCTCATCAGGATTGTCATGATCATTATCTCTATTTCCCAACCCTTCTCATCCTCCTCATTTTCAATGGATGGAGCATACTGTATAATGATATTTTCCATACAGAAGTTAAACATAAGCATATATGTGTAATCAGATATGACATTTGCTCATCTATATAAATATTGTGTGAAATGTGCTGAGTAGCTTTGCATGAGTCATGTTTTTAAAACTAACCGAAATGTAATTGCACCGCAGCAGCAATAATGCATTTTGAAACCCTGGAACAAGACTTACCATTGCATGTTTTGATCCAGAGCAACATAATGTCTAGTCTCTGTCCAGATCGGAGCTACATATTTGCTTGTACTTCACATCAGGCATTGAGTTGTGATTTCTTTTTACACTTTCCAGCATGTCAAGCACTAATCCCTAATAAAAGCTTATTTTATAGCAGCTCCAAAGCCATCTTCACCTCTTGCTGGAATGCAGAGCACTGAATCACAAAAGCATGTAAAAGGAAAATTCTTTGTAAAAAGGTAGGATACAATAAATCAGTTCAGACCCTCAGATCCCAGCAAACTGCTGAACTCCAAGTATCACCCGTTACAACATTTGTGGGAGTTATCAGCCCCTTCGTGCCCCTGATCTCCCCTTACTCCTCCAGGTCATCCTGGTGTCGTCAGCTGGTGTGAGCATATGTCTGACATCTCCGTTTCTTTTTCTATCTGCCCATCTCTTCTTTTCCAGCGTTGTCTACCCTCCAACCCCCAACACTCGCGTCACTGTCGGTGTCACTTGTGTCGGCCATGGGCCGCGTAAACACGTAGTGACCACTTGATATGTTTGTCCGGGGATTTGGGGGCGATTATTACCATGTTTTGAGAGAAGAACATCTGGTGGGGGGAAAAGGTTACAGTATAGGGATACCACCAGAGCCAGAGCTCTGTGCAAAATTCCTTCCATCAGATAAATCAAGCCAGCGAGTCACGGCAAAGCAGGAGGGGCAGTCGAGAGATGAGAGGAGGGAAGAGAGGGACATTAACTCAATCCTGCCTGTGAGAAACAGAGTGCTTTGTAAAGATGGGCTTCTTCTAAATGGCTGTTTTTCTTTTACTATGCTGGTCTGACTCAGCCTCTCTTTAAGCGATCAGTTGTCTCTGATGTGAACTCTTAGCAAAATATGGATTCAGGCAATTTAACATATAATCTCTAAAACAGATTCTGCGTGTGAATATAAGGAATTTACAAGCAGGAAACTATTGATAGTAAAGAATACATTTCTGATAAACAACATATATTTGACTGACATTCTATTTCAGAACCACAGGTTTGATGATAATTCAATGCAATTTAGTTTAATTCAGTTCAAGTCATGAAATTCAATTCAGATTTATTTGTTTAGAGCCAGTTCACAACAGCATAATCTCAGGGTACTTTACAGATAAATTAATTTGAGCCAATTTAATGTCATGTAATCAGTATTCATACAGGCCAGTTCATGATAAATAATAGCCTAAGAAAACCAACAGATTGCATCAAATCTTGACTTCGATTTAATCCCTCATCCTGAGCATACATATGGGGCAGCAGGCGACAGTGGAAAGGAAAAAAAACTCCTTTTTAACAGGAAGGAAAAATCTCTGGCAGAAGAAAATTCAGGGAGGATGGGCCATCTGCCTTCACCAGTTGAGGTGAAGAGGACAGGAAAGATCCGCAACATTTAGCCAGGGAGACCTGCTGAGAGAGGAGAATTACAAGTTAATGATGCCAATACTGTCATGGAAAATAAAGAAAATACTTTTTCTTTTACTGTTTCTGGGTTCATGCAATGTCTGTTACACACTACATTAAGTCTTAGTCCAGATATTTAACATTTTGATATCCAATAACTACAGTAGAAGCGCAGAAGTACTAACTGAATCCCACAGAGGAATAATCAATTAATGATCGGGTTCTCAGATTGCTATAGCCATCATGTATCGTGATCTGACTCCCATAGGAAAGTATGAAAATTTCCTTTTTGATGTTCAACTAATCAAATAGAAGCTGAAAGTGTATGTCCCATTTAGTGAGTTCAATATGTTCATAGCTAAAAAAGAAATAGCTGACGGAAAGAAAGAAAACTTGTAGCTTGTGTCAACTAATCAGAATTATAACATTTTTTTTATTGAAAACTCAAACTGCAAATGTTAGTTTTTTTACTTTCATTAGCATTTCATGTGTTTGTTTACAACTGTTTGTCTCATTTTGTTCCATTTCATTGGATTTATCTTTAGTTAGACACGGCAGAAAAAGAAAAGATTATGTCAGTTGTGTAGTTGTATAAACACCACATGTTACAAAATATGTTCTGTGCATCTTTCAGCCACAACATTATATTCATTGCTGTGCTGAGTAAGAAAGAGATCTAGAGCATCAAAAGATAGTTGCCTTTTGTAATTCATATTCCTGGCCAAGAGGTCACTGTCATCCACAAAGTTAGTTGTTTACAAAAGGAAGAATCCCCATATTGTTGTATGAAACGTCATTTATATGCATAGATTAGAAGAAACAAATAATTCGATCCACTTTAAAGGACAGGTTGAGAGAGCCACATGGATATGATTGGTGATAGAGCAAGAGCAAAATCAGGGAAAAAGCAAAGAAAAATCACAAATTACCAACACATTGCGCAACATTATAAATATCCAACTTATAATACCAGAACAACTCTCCTTGACACATGAACATGGGAGCTCTGAACTGTACTTTGATATCTTGCACTGGGAGATGCTGATATAGTGAGATAGTGATGTTGGTTCAGTAAATGTAATTAGTCTGCTACAATGTTTAGTGTTAGAGACATTTACACATATGTTAAAGATTATAGAGTGGTGACTGTGAGTAAACACTAAAATTGATACAGAGAATAAACTGATAATAAATTAACGTCTCTAACATTTAGATGGGTAGTAACATGTTGGATTAACATTAAAACAATTACCACAGTCAGAAGTTTCCCAGAACACTGTAAGGAAATGTTCATTGTAATCACTCATCAGTGGTTCAAAGTCGCAGGTGAGCACAGCCATTGCCATTTTTAAAAATATCTTCATTAACAGTAAGAGTACAATTAACAGTACAATTAATTTCATTCTCAAATATTAGCCAATTGGTAAATCAATGAAAAGTATCCTTGGATTTCTCATTTGTCCTTTAATACAAGCTTCCAATTGCTGCCAGAATATCTTTCGATCCATCCCCAACTATCCATCCTACTATCCCCTCTTTCTCATCATGTTGAGGGAGGAGAGAATGGAGGCAGGATGAGTAAAGCACATGTCAGGAGACGTAAGGGCTTCTGTAGTGGCCTACGAGATGAAGCTGTCAGAGGAAATGCTGTCAGCGCGACACCCGAGTATCAAGGGCATTTTTGTGTCTTGTCCTCCTCGGTGCCTGTCCTCTGTTGCCTTGCTTAATTACATGGTCTGTATCCTGCTACTACTATTGTCAGGAGCTTGACATGGCTACACTGTTGGCATGCATGGAGCCAAGTTTTGACACAGTGCCCCGGAGACTGTGCAGTGTTGTTCTTGTGATGTGCTGTTGAAGGCTTGTGTGCAGAAGCGAGCGGGTTGAGATCAAGAAAGTGCAGATAGAATTTAAATGACTTAATAACTTTAAAAATCTGATAAAAATGTGCATGTTTTTAAAAACTGCATCAACAGAAATAGTATGTAAGTGCTTGCAGTGGAGGCATAGTAGCCTACCTCACACCCCAGATTGACCAGGAAGTAGTTGACAGCTCTCAGTGCCCTGGCCTGCCACTAATTTCTCTATTTCCTTCCTGCTAGCCCAACTTAGCATCAATCACCTCTCTTCCCTCGCAGTGGTAGTGTAAACCAATTTCCTTAATGCTGATTGCACTGTAAACCAACTCTCCTCACCCGCTTTGGCTCATGTTCTGTCGTGCTCACTCATTCTTTCTTGCTTTCCTTCCACAGCTTCCTCCTCAGTTGGTTAAGCAATGATTCAACTCTTAAAAGCTTTAAAAAGTCTCCTCACTTTCTTCAGAATGTATTAATGTGAACTCATGGTCAGCAATAGGGTATAAAGTTAATCTTTTCGTCTTAAATGTATAAATATGGCTCGATTAGCCTCCATTTATCCAACAAGCGGTCCCACTGCATATTACAAGGTCTTCTAATTTTATCTGTTCAGAGAGCTCAGTGTAAGAGTGAGAGGAGATCCCTGCTTCCTGCTGAGGCATGAGAAATTCCCTACGTGCTTCTCATGTTTTAGAGTCACCATCAACACAAGACGAGGTTAGCTATTTCTCACCTTCACTGAATCTGCACACCTCTCCCACATCTGAAGTGGGGCACTGTGCCAAACCATATGCTTCTACATGTGCCCATGCTTCCTTTTAACCCTGTCTCCACGGCAAAGGAAGACATCATCCCGCTGTAGAAATGCAAGTAATCACAAGTGGTAACAAGTAAACCAGACTGCATTTTGATCATCTTATATTCAGTTTGATTTGTTCTTTTAGCATTTTCACATAAACTTATCGCTACCTCTTCCCATGAGAAGAGCTGGGCTTGAACACGGCAGCTATCAGCTCTCACCTCATCAATGTCATTCCAGCCAGAATTCTGCCCCACTACACCCTTTCACATACTATAGACCCTCCCCCTGACTGTTGGAGAATTAACACCACATAAGTCAATCAAATATTTTAAAAATCTGAATGTGCACCTCATAGGATCTTTTCACAGCCAGAAATGACAAAACTAAAAAGTCTGATTGGGGCAAAGAAACAAATAAAACAAAACAAAATGACCCCAAATTGATCCCAACAGCTTGGTTGGATATTTTAAACAACATACCGTATTAACTTTTGCCTTCGTTTTGGTTTGTCGGCTTTTGACTTCTTTCTGTGTGAGCTCCAACATGTCTTTAGACCCAGTAACCAGACTTTCCCAATGGAGAAATTGATGAAGTGCAGTGGCCTGGGGGCCAAGGGAGAAGTAATCCCCTGCTGGGACTTCTCTCTGGCCCGCTGAGCACACCACAACCACACAGGATACATCACTCAATCTGCCGTTAGTGCGCACACACACCGGCCCTGCGCTGGGCAACATAAGTGCTGTATGGCTTGGAAGAAATCGTAGCTGCTTTAACTCTTGTCCTAATGGCTGGTACAGAGTGGGTCATGTTTCAGTCTTGCTTCAGGGCCCACTGCTGACATGCTGCTACATTATGTTAGCCTGTGTTTTATTTGGCTCTGTTTGGTATAGTGTAGTGGGATAGGAAGTGGGGTGGTGGTGGGGGGCTACTAAAGGCCCAGCAGGAGGGCCACGCCAGCACAAACAGTAGAAGACTGATGCTTGGTGTGCTTTACTGCACACGAACAGTTGTACTACATGCAGCGTAAGCAACAGATGGAGCAGTTTTGTCACTGTGTTAAGTGTGCTTTGAGTGTGTGGTGTGATCTTTCAGAGAAAATGTCAACAGGTTCTGCTTTAAAAATCATATACAGTAGTCTCCGCATGTAGCATGTAAGCGTTTGAGCAATGGCAGCTTGGTGTTGGATGGCATGTGTGTCACATCAGGCTCAGATTGCCATGATCAGGATGCCCCAGCTTCCTATTCATACCTATTAGCATGGTGAGTGCTTACGCAGCCACTGACGCTGAACAGTCTGGGACTGCCTCGACTGGCGACATAGTCTGAGAGATTCCCAAAGAAAGCTCCTGCTGACACATACACACTGGCATGAAAAGTGGGGGGTTGGGTTGCCTTGACAAATTACCTACATCCCCAGCACTCTGGTGTCTTAGCATCAGAGAAACTTGATGGCCCAGTAGGAGGCGGGTGGTTAAGTGGAAGGTCAGGGATTTGAGTGGAGAGGGCACCTAAAGCCTCTGCTTTCTTTACATAAGTCATAGAGCAAGATGACTTGAAGCCAGGAGGTATACATTTATTTTAAGTCGCTCTATCCAATCTTTCATCTCAACCCGCACTCATATGTGTCCCGGGCACAAAGATCCAACACAGAGAATGTGAGAGGTTCACGTGTGTGTGGGCATGCATGTGTAGAGCAGTGAAGGCCAACTTTCCAGACTGCGGGGAAAGGATTAGGGGTCTGGAATGCAAGACACTCCTTGACCCTACTGTGACCTTACAGGCTAAATCCCTTGCCCATATCTGTCCCTCATGGGTCATGATACAATTGGTCGCCCCTTTAGAATGCTGACCTCTTATGCACCTTGTCACTCAGTCTGCTGGAAACATCTTTATTCACTGACAGTGGGACCTAAGCTAGCTTGCTAGGATAACAACTGGAGTAGTATAGCTGAAGACTAGGTCATCAGAGTACAAGAGGAACATTTCAAAGCAGAAATTCAGACATTTTTCTTAATGCAAGCCTACTTAAGAGGGGGGTTGTCACTCTTGTTCTTCCCATCAAGTGTCCATGTACACCTGAAACATAAATGAAATGTTTCCCTTTCCTCATTTTGGAGGTCTGTACCGCTTTCCATTTGCGAGCGTGTCGGCCAAGAGTGACATTAATGCAGGTGGAGAGGAGCGAACACATCAGAACGGCGGGTGAGTGGCAGAGACACTGAGCAGCAGAAAAGAACTGCATAGCAGGCAGTCAGAGAGGCTCTCTATCTCTTTCACTTCGGTCCCAAATGACATGGTTGACTAGAAAGATGAGAGACAGATGGGTGCCCAGCTCACTACTAAGGGCCCCTGAATAAAATATCATACTTCTGATTCATTCATATTTCATCTGCCTGGAGAAGAGTATTATTGTTTTTACGTACTGTTCAAATGTAATCCATTCTAGTTGATGATCCGCTCACTGTATTATCTTTCAAACGGGACATTTAAGAAAGTAAAGATTAAAATCATTAATTTTATTAAAGTGTAGAACAATTCATTTCTTTATTTTCATTTCTATATTATTACTCTTATTTCACTCAGAGTAGAGAACATCTTTTTTTTCATAAAATCATACATAAATGTATTTCTTTTCTTTTAAAGGAGGTATGGAAATTAAATTAACTTTTTCTGTTTTTCATAATGTAAAATCACAAATAAATGTCTTTACTCTTAGGGTACAGTCACACTGTCGCTGTTGGGTCCACTTTAAATTAATCTTGGTCTGCTTCCATGAATGATAAAGTTCACTTGGAGCAGTGTGAAAGTTCATTTGCACTCTGGTGCAGAACAAAGAAGCAAACTCTGGTCTGCTTTAAAACCAGGAGTCTCAGTTCACTTGTAGTTTGAAAGAAAAGTTACTTTACAGTGTACCAAAGAGAGAAAGAGTCATAAACATCAGACCACAAAATGTTGGATATCCCCACTGCCTCTTATCTGCCACTTGCCTTTGCTCGTATTATTAAAAAGAGTCTTTCTCAGACTGCAGGTTTGAGGACTAAAGTAGAAAGAAACCCCAGCCGTGCTCTTTTTTATTTATTTTTTGTCGCTCCCTTGTTTGTTAGCAGTGAACGAGCAGTTTTTGTTCCTGGTCAAATGACAAATAGTGAAATTTTGCAATATGTATCCAAATGTTACAATTTTCATCAATAAAATTTTAAACTGCTAATTTAGCACTTTAAAAGGTACAGTACACATTGTAAAGAAAATTGAATAATAATGGATTAGATTTATTTACCTCTCTTCTGGACAGACAAAGCTGCTTTACATTGTATCCAGTTATTCATTCACACTCGGTGATGGTAAGCTGTATATGTAGCCACCGCTGCCCTAGGGCAGACTGACTGTAAACTTGGCAGCCAATATTCGCTAACATCACCGAAAATTCATATGCATTCATACACCAGTGGTGTCGATACTGGAAGCAAGGAGGGTGAAATACCTTGTCCAGGGACACAACAACAGTTGAGCAGAATTCAATCTGCCAACCTTCTGACCATCTGCTCTTCCATCTGAGCCACTGCCTGCCTAAGCCATGAATTTAACGTATAGTGTACTTTCCCCCCCTTTAGCCGCCATTCCAGGCTTGATTTCAGAGATGCCAGTAACGCGTTCGAAAGTAACACGTTACAGCAATCTAACTAGCCTGACTATCGCGACTATAATGCAAGCATATAGTCTGGCCAAGACTAGTACAGAAACTGTATCTCAGAAGGTACGGTTGACCCGTCTCCTTCAAATATCGCTGTTTGTGATTGGTCGAAGCTTAAATCAATCAAAGTTTAAACCAATCACAGCGTACTCTTCTGTGTGTAGTCAGCGGGGCTAACTCTTACCGAAGCCGGTCGGGAGCAAGGCGAAAACGTCTTTCCCTCCAACAAATGTCTCCAGGGCTAATCGTTGCTCACATTTCACAGAGAACTTTCCGTTTAATGTGCTGAAAACAGCATCTCCCGCTGTGTCAAATGCTGCTGCTGCTCCATGTTAGCAATGTTGACGGTGTTGCTTCCTGTCGCCTCACTGCGTTGAGTCCGCCTCTTTGGATAAGCTCGAAATTGATTGGCTCACATTTTTTTGGGATTTTGGAAATCGGTTGAATAGGCCTCCTGGCCAGACTATATGGAGCTTGCGAATTTTAGTCGCGGTAGCCAGGCTACCTACATGCTTCAAGTCTACCTGTTTTTCTCCAGACTATATGGAGCTTGCGAATTATAGTCGCGGTAGCCAGGCTAGAGACAGCCTGCTTTGCATGTGTTTTGCAGGGTGCCAGGCCAAGGGTCGTAACAAGATACAGTACATTCCGTCTATTTATCTGTGTAGGTTTTTATTTTGGGGAAAGTATTTCATTTAGGAAAATAGAAAAGAGGATGTGACATTTTATTAATCCATTTAAATGATTTGCAACCAAAGCTTTAGATAATTTTTGCCCTCTAAATATCCTGCAGCCAGCAGCAGATTTTCTGTAATCAGAGAAACCTCTGATCCAAATTAAATGTTGAGATCAGTGAAACATCAATAAGAACAATTAAGATGCATTCAATGACTTCTGCAAATGTGACATGAGTGTTGCTGATTACTAATGTTGTCCAGCAGGAGGTGTTGCAGGACGCATCAACAGTTGTAGTGATGAATGGAGGAGAAGGAGATGAAGCAGCTGTAAAGTGTAAAAAACATGAGGTGTGAGCGCGTGTGGTATGTGAGTAGTGAGTTTAGTATGAGGGAGAGCATAAAAAGACTGGGTCCCACTGTTTTACTCAGGCTGCACTACAGCATCTATTCACAGGCGCGATCCCACTACTGAGCGGCACG
>JAVQJG010291259.1:0-21082 GCA_036024015.1 Craterocephalus amniculus | reverse complement strand
AGATAGATAGATATATAGATAGATAGATAGATAGATAGATAGATAGATAGATAGATAGATAGATAGATAGATAGATAGATAGATAGATAGATAGATAGATAGACTAACTTCCGAATGTTTCCACAGATTAAAGTCAGATACGACATTGCGTTGCATAACCAGGATTTTGCAGACCTTCATTACATCATTAGTTTCTAATAAAGGAATCACATCTCTGTCTCTGTCCTGTTCTGCTGACGTACGTCAGGCTGGTCGTGGTGGATTTAAGATATCTCTTAAATTAAGGTTCAATTTCTGAGAAGTCAGTTGGCTTGGATTGAGAAATAGAATCAAAGAGTTTTTCTTGCCCACAGACACTCAGAAATTGAAACTGTCCGTATATCTGTGTATCTGTGCATCAAGATAAATGGGCCTTTACTAATGGGGATCCACTGCAACATGAACCTCTGATAACATTAAAGAAATTAACAATAAACAATTTACAGGCCCATTAATGCTTCACACAGAAGACACACGAGATACACAGCTAGACAGATAGTTTCCTCCGTCACAATGCATAATTTGGTGTGCTTTCAGAGTCCACATGCAGAAGATGCAAAAGATAGAGAAATACCACAGGAAATCTGGAAAGAACCTAACCAGAGAAGAAGAACGGGAAAGTGAAGGAAAAAAATAGAAGAAGAATCAAAACTGCAGATGACATAATGGTGGTAACTGGCATCTTATACGGATGTCGGATTACAGGACATAAGACGTAACTATGAACTCAGCACTGCCTACTAGTGGAGGTCACAACATAAAAGACGGAGACACATGAGAACATTTGTAACGGGCGTGCCTTTTTACAGATGGAAGGAAGCATAAATGGGCCTTAACTCCAGGTTTTAGTACAATGCTGTAATTAGTTTTTATACTGGAAGTCTAATCAGGGAAACATTTTGTCATGATTTTATGGATCTATGTTTAATGCATTTGTCCCTGGTAAATAAACACAGAGAATATAGATGGTTAACACCTGACAACAATGGACTAACTCAGATTTATTTTGTCGGGTTGGGTGTCATGAAGTTATCTCCTGAATGAAACTAATTCACATCAAAAGCTTTTTGATGCAAATAGTCTGAGATAAAAGTGTCTGAAGAAACTCTGCCCTTTAACTCTCCCTCATTGTTCAGCTGGATTTCACATTTCGTGCTCATTTATAATCCAGCACTGTTCTTCCTCCCCCTCTCTGACGATGGTGCACATGCTGATGCTCTAACCATGTGGCAAGACGATGATGACTATAAAAAAAAGTGCTCATGCTGCATCACAATGACTTGTGTAAACGTACGTTAGTGGAATATTTTCAGTGCCGCGCAGAGAGCTGCTGTCGGGTTACAGACGCTTATCAGTGCACAAACTTCATTACAAGAAAAACAAATTTCATTACGTTTACTATGATGATGTGTTTCCATTGTGGAGCAAATGTTAGATGGTGTCCCTGACTTTTTATACACTTTCTCTCTCTGACACACACACTAATGCAGGATGTTCTCTCTTTGCCTCTCACAGGATACAGTATACACGATCGCTGCTGATAGCAGGGAGCAAGCACGTCATACCGAGACAAAGTACTGCACGCCATGTCTCCGGCTTGTCCCAGAGAACCGTCAGCAAAGACTGTGGAGGAATACTTCTCTGTTATTAATTCTGCTCCCCCTTTCCCGCAAGTTGGAATTTTTTTTTTTTTTTTTTTCAGCTTTCAGATTTCAGCAGTCTACAGTCTTTGAGGGCAGGTCTTTTAGGCATCATGATTGCAGGAAGACCAACCAAACACACATAATGCAGAAATATGCTGAAATATCCACAAACTTCCTTGAAGCAGACATCTAGACTCCGTTCTCACTGCCATTAAAAGCTGGCCATATTTGATCTTTTTACCCTAATGTGAGACAGAGCAGACATTTTTATTTCCAGTGAAACACCCCAAACCACTTTCATAAAAACTGATCTTTTCACATTAGATTTGGGCAAAATCAGGAAAGAAGTCCAAATCCAACCTGTAGCCAATCTTTGAAAATGCGACTGCAGTCTGAACAATCATCCAGTGTGCATCAGATCCTACCTTGAAGTGATCTTTGGATGATGCATGCCATTTACATGTGCAAGAAGAGAAACCAGTTGCATGAGAGAGGACAGTAGTACACCGAAGGTTTTTAAGTTGTGCTGACTCCCTCCACAGAAAAAAAATGCAGAAGAACAGAAACCAAATGAGTATACTCATTTGTAGCATCCACGTTCTCATCTGGTGGCTTTTCCGGTCAACAACCACATTTTCTCTTACTCGAACTGCAAACTCGTTTAAATTACATGGCAGTCTCATTGGGTGTCTTTACAACAGAGTCTGAGAAAGGTCACATTTTACTTGTAATATAAACATTGGATCCGGATCAAATCAGTTTTATGTCACTTTTGCCTGCAGTGTAAACGTAGTACAGTAGCTATATGTGAAGCTCTGCACAAGTTTGCTAAATATCAATTGTCAAGTGTTGAGTGTGTTTCAGCAGGGATCCATGAAAAACCTGCAGGAATGCAGCCACTCAAGGACCGGTGTTGCCCACCCCTGTCCTAGACGGTAGCATCCGATATACCCTTCTCCATTAATTGCACATGAACATTTATGTAATGCTGGATTTTGTGTTTGTCTCTTACAATAATTTCTCATCTGCAAAACCGTATGTCTTTCTTCTTTCTCCCTGCAAGCATACAAACATGGACTCATCTGACCACAGAGAAAAAAATGCACTGTTTTATATATATATATATATATAAAACAGTGCATTTTTTATATATATGTATATAATCTTTTTTTCTCTTTATTCAGTTTATACCTTGTTAGCTAGCTGGACGGATGATTACATTACAATAACCATCTTCTGTGAAAGACCGGGCTGAGACCTGAGGTGGACCTGGATCCTCTGTCATAGTGACAAAAAGTCCAAATGTTTTGACTTGCAGAGATCACACAATGCTAAAAGGACGATGAATTTTTGGGGTTCTGACTATTTGAACAAGAAAGAAATTCCATTTTGACCCATGAGTGAACAGTTTTGGGAGAGAAATGAGCTTCTGCAAATGCACCACGGTGTTGTGCTGAACCTTCCAGATTATCTTGGATGAAGTGCCAACAGTGATGAGAACGTCCGATCTGTTTCCAGAAATGTGACAAAGAAACTGAGAAAGATCTTTTCAGTTTGGTGGCTCTGATGATTTACATGGGACAGGAACTTAGTTCTGAAGCATGAGTGAAACGTTTTGATCGAAAGATGAGCTTTTGCAGGTCAGCAAGGATGTTGTGCTGAACTGTAAGACTGTTTAGCCAAATGAGTTAAGAGTTTTGACAATGTAATCTCAGTTTCAAGAAATGAGCCAAACCAATGGAGAAAAACTGTAAATCAAATGAGGAAGATAGTTTCCTCTCATAATAATGAATGTGGTTTCCACTTCCACCCCCTGATGAATGTGCACTTTTATACAGGAAGACACGAAACAAAACTAAACTATTAATAAAAAGAGAAACGGAACTGTGAGCCAAGTACAGCTAAAATCAAAATGATCAAAATAAGTCCATCAGTTTTAGCCCGTTTCAAACAAAAAACCAAGTCAGCGCAGTGTCAATGACAAAAAACATCCAGTTTACTCACCCAGAGGACAGAGTGTTACGTTCCATGAGGGCATTTAATGTCAATAAGTGTGAATGTTAGTTGGGACCAATCAACAACCTGTTGTAGAAGAATTTCCCAAATTTGAGATCAGCAAAGCATCAGTCCATCTAATTATCCATCCATCCATGGATTCACTAATATGTGAGTGCGATCTGTTATCTTTACCAGTTTAAAAGTCTTCCCCTGAGTTTAATGATCAGAAAAAGTTAGATGAGAGTTGTGCCCCCCTCCCCGTCTGTGTGACATCACTCTGCGGCCCCCCGTCTGTTTGATGTCACCTGAACCGGCGGGACTCGAGGGTCCTCCAGAAGTTCAGCAGCAGAGAAAATGCTGCATCTGTCTGATGAAGCATCAAGCTGAGAACATCCTGGCAGAAAATGAGAATAACCTCCATTAAACTCCCCGCATGTGTTTGAGCTACACCTGGAGGCTGTCCGGGAGAAGACAGCCAAAAAAAAAAGAAAAGAAAAAGTCGATGATTGTTTAGGAAACTGAGAGACGGCGCAGTATATAAAAGAAAAACTAGAAACTAAACATAACATAACATAACTAAACATGTCTAGACCTCGACAGGATTCCTCTTGAACTACTGAAATCTTATAAACGCACCCCATAATTAGTCACGTTTAACTGGAAAACACGAGGTTGCAATAAAATAGAAATCTGGGGGTGAAAACACAGAAAACAAAGGACGAAAATAACAGATTTCAGTGGTCCCTACTTATATTCTGTACAGAGGACCAAGAAAATCGTTAGCATTTTGCTGACAATTAATGCAAAAGAATAATTTGCTACATTCATACAAAGAAAATAGAAATTGAAAAGTTAATTATCCATGTTTATTAAAACACTAACATTAACAGATCCAGTATTCAATAATGGATTCATATTTCAATGTGTATTTCACCTTTAACGTTTGAATTTAAGATCTTTTGTAATTTCAAATACATCAGTGAATTCATATAAATAAAAATTTTATTGCAATCTATATTTTCCTTTCTCAAATGCTCATGAAAACGGTTTGTTGCTTTTTCAAAGACTCTCATGGTCTTCCACAATCCTCAGTTACTTAGTATTTAGTAGGTCTTATCCTTTCCCAGTTCTGTGTGTCTGCCTGACGTTGAGCTCTGAGGAAAACACATGGACCGTCTGAGCTGTTAAACCCAAACTACTAACTCCTGATGCACCTGAAAGCTGTTCCTGAAAGCAGCATCAGCTGTATGCTAAAGCCTGAACAGCATCCGGCACAGGTTTGATGTCCGTTACCTTCATCTCAAGCTACAACATGACTAAAAACATGCATCAACAATAGGTGAGTAATAGTGTAACGATTCATTTTAAAAACGATTCGATTCATATCAGGGTTTGTGGTTACGATACAATTCATGAACGATACTAGCTCATTTAGAGCGATTCGATCCGAAACGATTCAGTGATTTGGAATCGATTCAGTATATCTGTCATCAATTATCATCAAAAGTTCAACCAGTGTGATTGTCAGAAATACCTGGATGCTGGACAGAGCAGGGAAGTTTCTTAGGAAGAAGAATCTTAGTTTCTTGTAAGGGAATCAAGTATAAATTAAAAATATGGGTATAAACAAAACAAGAAACATAATAAATAGCAAATCCATTCACAACTTTTTTTTTTTAAATTAAGTTCACCTCTCCAAGTTGAATCAACAGAGGCTAAACCATTTGTGGCATTATTTTCAATATTTAAACACATTTTTTAAATGAAAGTACAGTTAGTGCAAACAATATTTTAATAACCTGATACTTCCACTATTTTCTCAACAAAAAAGTGCAAAAATAAAATCTTTTATACTTCGATCCAAAGCATTATTTCTCAATATCGATTTGAATCAATATCTACTTTTTATAACGATAATAGATGGGTAAATATGGATTTTACAACAATCTTGCCAAGCACATGTCGATCTGTTAAATCATAGGAAAATAAGATCGATATATCAATTAATCGTTACACCCCTAATCAACAAGGGGTTCCAGGAGTTCACAGCTCAGGTCCATGATGGAGAACATGGAGTCGTACCAGACAGCTCCACCTAAATCTCTTGATAAGTTTATACACTACAATCAAGCTTCAGGCCATGACGCCTGGCACGGATTACCGAGGGATTACAAAATATTCACCCCTCTGGGATTCCATCACATGGAGGATCGGATCTGTGACAGGGGACCAGTGTGCAGTTCTCCCTCAGGGCCACCAACACTGCTCTGACAGATCTGACAGAGAGCCTAAGTCCGTCTGACAACTCAACACGAACTGCTGTGCGGCTACGAGCTGAACAGCAAACCAACACGACAACATTTAGGCTCAAAGCAAGATGCCTTTCTGCTCATGGTCAAGATGTACCGTCTGAAACGAAGTCTATAACAGGTTTAGAGTAAAATATTTGTCGTACGGAAGACAAACAACCTGCAAAGCATGTATAAAGAGCCCTGGCAGATTACGTCTGAGTACCTTGGACTGCTGACAAAATTAAGTAACAGCATCAAAAGTAATGTCACGAGAGAGACAATTTAAATCCTCTTGTTCTCCATTTGTTCCATTAAACACTGGACACCATCTGTTGGGTTGGATCGCAAAGTACAACAACAGCAGGGTGGCAGCTGCCGGCCTAAGACGCAACAGCCTGGCAGTGGCCCCGCGCTGCATGCGGACGCACTAAAAATACCGCCGCGGCCTGCGTTAATGGGCTCTTACGCTGCCTTAGCCAGGAGAAGCGCTTCGGCACGCTGAGTTGAAGCTTATAGGTCATTTACCGAAACTCAGAGCAAAAGGCTGCTTGGCCGGCCAGCGGGATTACCGAGTGCTATAAAAACATTTCAGCAGACGACAAGAGCCGGACCACCTCATTAATATGTCAGCGAGGGAAAGAATGAATTGGCATAAATATTCCAAATATTTGTAACACGATTTTTTAAATTGATTTAATTGTTTTATTATTGTTCTTTTAATGTGTACAGCTGCTTTGAGTTGATGAAAAGCACTAGATAAATAAAATGTATTATTATTATAAAAAATGATTCCCCCACCCAAAAAAATTAAGTCTGGCTACTATCGAATTTTTAAAAAAAAAAATTTAAATTGATTTTAAAAAATTATTAATTTCCAGGAAACCTGTGTAACTTAAGGCCCAAACCTCAGCCTAATGTGAGTAATGTTGAGGATGATTTCTGGGGTCAATAAACAGCATTTAATGAGTGTTAGCGCTACAAAGCTGATGCCCTCTTCAGAAAGAAGACATTGTAACGTTGTGGTAGCGGATCCGGCACTCATGGGATCACATGACCTGCATCAATTTAGCTTTCCATGTCTTCTAGCAGCGTTTATTCAGAATAACAGCTGCAGAATGTTGCATGAAACGTCTCTGTCTAAATGCGAAAAGTTGAAGCTAATCGGCTACAGATCAAAGCTAACAAGCTGAAACTGCAGCACGATTCCACAACAGGATGGAAACTGCCTCATTTTATCACCCCGAGAGAAGATACAGGTTCAGCCCCCCCTAGTGGACAAACGTTACACAGCACCCCTTGAAGTTGTCTGGCTACTTTCTTGTGTTTTTCTAATTCAAATTTTCCCCTCCAAAAAAAAGAGAGAATTATTTTCCTCTTTTTTTTGTCTTGTTGTGCGTGTTAGCAGCAGACTGATGGTCTGGCTGCTGTGTTGTTGGTTCACATATATTCCTGCTGAATGTATAGCTACACATGTGATGTGTGGTTTTAGGAAATGTGTTTCCTGATTAAATATATTCACATGTTCTGGGGTTAAAAAAAAGCACAAAAAAGAGGTAATTTTGATTATGCTTATTTTTGTGATTTCTTTCTTAATTTTTCTTAATTCTTTTCTTAATTCAAATTAAATTGAGGAAAAAACTCTGAATGGGGAGGAAAGTTTATCATCCCAGCCCTAATGTCTACCCTTTCCCCTCCTGCAGGCAGTAGACTGAGATGGGCGTCCGTCTAGGCCGCTGGAGCGACTCCCCGTGGTGGCTGCCGCTGCTGCTGCTGTTCTGCACCCTCCCCTGCTGTCCGGGACGGCCCTTCGGGATTCCCACGCCCTCCGTGAACGTGGCGGTGGTGTTCAGTGGCCCGGCCTACCAGACGGAGATTAAAGGACGTCTGAGCCGGGAAAACTTCATGGACCTGCCTCTGGAAGTGAACCCCATCACAGTGCTGGTCAACAACACCAACCCGCGGGCCCTGCTGACCCGCATCTGTGACACGCTCTCCACAAACCGTGTCCATGGCGTAGTTTTTGAGGACAACGTGGGTTCCGAGGCTGTGGCGCAGATCCTGGATTTCATTTCCACTCAGACGGCCGTGCCGATCGTGGGCATCAGCGGAGGTTCTGCAGTTGTGCTGCCATACAAGGCAAGTTGTGGGCAGTTTTACAGTCACATTTACTGACAATGCTCATAATATTCTGTCATCCAGGGTTCAAACTCCGCATTTGGACAAGTACAAGTTCAATGACTTGCACCATTATTCTGCTAAGATGATGATTTGTGATTTTGAGGCCCTGAAACTCTAAGATACTTTAAAAAAAATTCTATATAAAAATACATGAAGAAGCTCCCGGACGAGCCCCCATTTATGTTACGACCCAGTTGTGTCTAGGGCTGGGGGTCGTGAACATAAGAGAAAGAAAAAGAAAAGTGTGTAAAATAAAGCTATTTATTTACAATTAAACATACAGACCATGGCCTCAAAACACAAATCACTGAAAAAAGAAAGCAAGACAAAACAATTAACACTAGAACTAAAGTAAGAATAAACAAGTGATGACAAGACTAGATTAAACTAAACTACCAAAGCAACATAAAGGAGAGCAGGAGGTCAGCAGAAGCTGACAGGGAGGAAACACTGCCTGTGCAGCCTGCTCTGGGCTCCTCCCATGGTGAAATGTCCGGAGTGGAGTTATATGGGTGTGGGTGACGGTGATGAGCGGATGAATGACGGATCAGCAGCCAACCAGAGGTGGAAAGAGGAACGGTTGTCCAATCAGGAGACCTTTGGGTAGATGGCAGGACAGGTGCAGGAATTTGAGTAGTTGATGAGATGATGATGGTTGGTCTTCAGAAGCTGAATCACTGCAGGCCACAGCCTGGGACGTAAAAAAGCTGAACCTTTTTTTGCCACTTTTAGGACAGCCTCAGGTATTCAGAATACAAGGCTAAAATGATTTAAAATTAATGTATCAATAGATATGTCACCATAGAGACCAACCAAAACAAGAAAACTGTAGAAATACCAGAAAATAACAGGGACCAGCCTTTATCTTATCCTAGCAATGTTCTCTCAAGTCTTAAAACTATTTTTTCCTCATTTCCAGATCTTTCTGCTCCTATCTCCCTCTTATCCTCACTGAAGCAGCTCCAGCTCAGCTTCTTGGCTTTATTCCAGCCATAGAGGACCATTATTTCTGTTCAGTTGTTGATCTTTGGCTGCTCCTGACTGGACATTACCCTCATTTTAAGCTCTCCGATTGGTGGAAAATTGGCTTCATCATCACGTCCAGGTCTAAATAAAGGTCTATTTGCGACACAGTAATGATAGTGATGAAAATATGATAAATATTATCATGGATCATCATGGTGGATTTATTATAGATTTCCTAAATAACCTGTACATTTTGTGGCTAAATTGTAACCCTCATGGACAGGATACCACTAGCTGGAAAACGTCAGTGACTACCCAAAGAGTAAGTTATCCATTAGCGATTTCCTGACAAACTGCATGTCCAAGCATGGCTCTGACGCGCCTGTGATCTAATAGAGTCTTAAGGGTTAAATAACATGTACAACATGTACAACAATGCTGCTAATCATCAGCTATAAAGAGCATTAAAAAGATGAAAATCATTGTGGAAAGCATTAGAAGGGAACAAGAAAATAAACCAGGAAATTTAAAGTCAAATATAGAACTTAAAAAGCTCTTTTTTTAATCCCAACTGAGATCTTGAATCCGGTTTTATTGCATGACTTCTCGTTTTTTGTGTTGTACCATATGCTGTGAAACATAGCAACAGTTAAACTGCATTTAGGTCAAAGCTGAACGGTTTAGCAGTAATGATCCATCTACAGGTCACGAATACTCTCCTCAAATGCTTGGCCACTGACAGACGGTAATCCTTTCAACGTGGCTTTTCCCCTGGTGACATTTCCGTGTTTACTGTTACAGAGCTGGGTGTCAGAGGATAACATCACATCCTCCGACACACACAGTTTCAGCCTCTGGAAATGAGTCTTTCAAAGCAGCTGAAAAACTCAGGGCAAAGTAAAAGTCAAGCATTAATGATCCTACTGGTACAGTAAATTCCCAAAAGCACTGCAGGAAATTCCAGGAAGTTTAAACAAACTCTGACTTTTTATTTTTAACTTTTCATTTCATAACTGTCACTCCAGTCTAGCAAACATGATGTCAAAGTATGTAAAAATAATCTGGAGTAGATAAAACGGAGCCCTTCGGTTAATGATTGATGATGTAGCAGATACCCTTCTAATGATTTAAAAAGTAGCTATTCCCTTAAGAAATGTACTGCAATTTATCTTTAAAAACATCTTTTTGCCTTTTAGGTTTAAAAAAATGCTGAAAGATAAATCCCATCCAGAGGCATAAACACTCAGTCAGCTGTATTTATGTTTATTCCACAGTTTTCCTCCCGCATACAGGTGAAATGCCTGATAATTATGCAGACATTACAGTTATGTCACAGCATTGATTATCGGTTGAGTGTGACGGGATCACCAGCCCTACAGCTTATGTCCAACATTACAGAATCAACAGCATCAGAACGACCAAAATCTATTTAAGGCAGTCTAAGGAAACACAACAATTCAGTCTTTTAACAGTTGCTGGATGTTTAACTGGATTCTTAGTGTTTCCCTGGGTTTATAGTTTGGAAGGGTCAGAAAGACACATACACAAAGAAGCTGACAGGAAAACAATATAGAGGAACATAATCCTCGTGTTGACACACACACTCAAAGGTGAAATTGTGTTCAGTTTGTTTAGACTCCTCAGCGAGTGTCACACATATACAGGCTTAATAAAACAGGGGACCTGAATATAGAAGTGGGGATATGATGATATTAGATCATGAAGGATTAGAAGGTTTAGACGATCTGCCAGAATGAGGAGATTGTATGGATCATTTAGGTCACATTCTGTAAATTATAGTTCTATGCTGATGCACAGACAATACCATCCATCACTAAATGCAGAAGATGGAAACCATGGTGGCAGTGTTGAGCAGAAACAAGAATGAAGACTAGGACAAGAACTGTAGAAATTACACAAGCTTTAGAAATAAAGCTTTGCTGGTGGTTATAAATACCTTTATACACCGCTTAAAGCATCTATAACCGATGTATGATCGCGGGGTTAACCACCAACCATGGCAACATTAAACATGCATGGAAGTATGAGGATCATAGACATACAGTATACCTATGATGAGGACAGCCACGCATTAAAATATTTGAAACAGAAATGCCTATTTACATGCAAAAGGGAGCATAAAGGGGCTTTTAGTGTGTTTATATTCTTTCTAAATGTTAGGAAAACTTCAACTACTTAAATTTTAATCTGTTCAGGAAGCAGCTTTTGCCTAAATTGTCAGTTTCTTCCCCTTTAGAACTGCTTTTATACAGAAATGGTTTGGTAGCAGTGCCATCAAGCTCTACTCTCAATTAGATTATCTTAACCAGAATGTTGTTTTCCTCCCGCTTCAAGAAACAAACCTTTAATAGAAAAACTTTAAGTACAAAAGATCACAGATCTGAATAAAAGCCTCAATGAATATTAAAAGAAAAAAAGAAAAAAAGTTTGACAAGCTAACTTAATGTTGCCAAAAAAGCTTCAGACGTGGCAAAAACTCCAATTAAAGTTAGAATAATGGATTAGAATCAAATTAACATTTATTGTCTAACATCTTTCAGCATCAAGTCTTGAGGCATTTTCTGTTTTGTGAGAAACAATGAGACACCAGTAAGATCAGGCCGTTTTCATTATTCATACAGGTTTATAGACGTCTCCCTGTCAGCGGCAACCATTTCAGAGAAGATGCCTCCAGCAATGTTTCTCCAGGGTAATGAAAGAGATGTCACTCAGTAGTTAATGCATCCTGCTGCTCATTTACACGCTAACAAATCTAACACAAAGACAAACCATGCAAATCCATGAGCACAAATTGAATAATAAGCACCTTACAAGAAAAATGCAGGCAAATTGTAGAATAAATAACTCGTCTTTATCTGCAATTAGCCGATGAAAGAAGCTGAAACGGTGATATATGCTGCTTTGTGAAGGCTTTAAAACTGCGTTTCAGAACACTGTAGGCATGCATTATTAATATGGAAGGTCCCTGTTGGAAACCAGTCGTAATCTTCTGCAACCCACTGAGGTCCCAGCCCCGACTGACATGCCTCTCAGAATAATGAGTTAACTTCTGAAAACCCTGTGTCTACAAGCAGCCACGTCTTCATCCACACTACAGCTCAAACTGACCATATCTATAATGGCCAGCCTTTTTTTAGCCTCTATTCATTCACAGGACATGCAGCTAGTCTGTTTTGTTGGTTTGCAATCATTATGAAGAACAATCAGGACAAGCAGTCAACAGCTCTATGTTACGTATGGCTAACTGGGGAGATGCTCCCTCTGATTCCACAACAGCGAAGCATAAAAACACCTTGTTTGGTTTGTTCGGGAATGGGCAAAGGTGGCTCAGAGATGGTAGAACTGATCTGTGAAAAGGCCTTAGTTTATGTGCAATAATAATGATAATAATAATAATAATAATAATAATAATGCATTTTATTTATAATGCACTTTACATTTCAAAGAAATCTCAAAGTGCTACAAAGAATAAAATCAATGGATCATAAAATCATAAAAAGAACAAAAAATAAATAAATAAAAATAACAAAGTGAGCGAAGTATGAAAGCAGTGGAAGGAGATAATAAAAAAAATAAAATAAGCTTAAATAAAACCGCTCTAAAAGGCCTTTTTAAACAGGAATGATACACCTAACATCAGGTAGGGCTGGGACAATGTGCTTTCCTCCCGATTCCATTCCTTTAAGATTTTTGGGTGCTGATTCTATTTAAATTGCGATTCTCGTGATTCTTCGATTTTGTAGATTTTTGTGTAGAAAGACAAAAACTTTTACATAAAATTCTTTTTGCCAGTTCTTTTCTTAATTTCAATTAGGAAAAAACAACACAGTAGCCAGACCAACATTCTGCTGCTATAATCTCGGACAAGACAATTAAAAAAATAAAAATAAAAACGTAAAAAAAAAAAAAAAATTGTTTTTGTATTTATTTGAAAAAACGATTTTAAAATTGTGAAATAAAAAATCATGATACTCGATTCAATTTTCCCACCCCTAGCATCCGGTGAGTGGTAGCCCACTAGTTACAGAGGTGGGTTTGGGTCTGGAAGACCCAGGTTCAACCACTCTGGGTCCCTGAGTAAGAACCTGAAACCCCCATTGCTCCTGAGTGGCGGTCCGCTGCTCTTTAGTAAATTTTGGGATGGTTAAAATGCAGAGCCTTATTTCCCAATCAGGGATCTACAAACATTATGACATCATAGGCTGTCTTACAAACAGGTGAGGCCATCTGGATGCTGGTCATGCTGGTCAGAACTTACCCTAGTGTTTTGTGATGGAGTGAAACGAAGTGGAGAAAATAGACCTTTTTATTTAACCTGGCTTTTAACGGTGAGAGGTCTATGATCGCATGAACATGATCTGATAGTTTTTAAAAGCAAAAAGGTGAAAATCCAGATTTTAAACCCTCTCCCAGTTTAACATCAACAGACCATGTAAAACCGGAGATATGATCATTTCAATTTGTTGGAACAGGTCAAGGTTGGTCAGGTCAAGACTTTCTGTGGAACTTTGCGGTGTAAATATAAACCATGCAGATTACCAGGAATTATTAAACCCTTGAACATACATTATGGGTGACAGAAATCCAAGGAACCCTCTGGTGCTTCTGTATTCTGCACCGATTTTTCATTATTTTTCTTCTCCGATAAAATCTGCCGGGCCTCCTCTGACTCCAGATAACTTCTAACCAATAAACGTTTGACCTGCACTTTAGTTATCTGCAAGGGCTATGGTTTGGAGGGCAACATAAAAGCCCCTAATTGAAAAATTTGCCTCGTTAATTTCTTTTCATGTTCTTGGATAATGTTAAAAAATGTTCTAAATGAATATGACTTTATAGTCCAGTGTGACTCATATATGGGTTTTACCTCTTTATGGTGTGTTTTTTGAATGATGCGACTTATAATCTGGAAAATGTGGTTTATTAATGGTACTTAGATTTTTAGGGCAGCTGGTAGGGTATGGCTGAGGGGGGATGTCAATCAGAAATACTATCCAACGTGATAAATCTGTATCAGTTAAAGGACTTATCACAACTTAACACAAAATAGAGATATTTGTTGTCTCCACTGCTTCTCAGAGTGCCATGTTTTACTCCTCAGCTCCTCTCTAACTCTCAGCTGCCTGTTGATTGATTTATGAGTCTCTGTCAGGGGTACTTCCACAGGCGATGGAGCTCACTCATTCCTCACACATCACTGAAATCACAGTTTGATCCCTCTGAAAGTGACAGCATAAAATTAGGTGATAAACCAATTTCTGTCCGTGGGGCATCTCATCTTCTTTATCATCATCAGAGCACAGATATGATCCATTTTCATTTTATTAAAGAAAATAAAAGGTTCATATGGCATCACTGATTCTTTGGTTGTTTATTCTGGCCAGAAGCTGTCGGTTTAAGATGAAACAAAGATGTGTGCTTACCAGTTTCAAGCTGGATCAAGTAGTTCTCTGGCACTTAAGTTTGCAAATACTGAATAAATCAATAATTATAATTATTGCTGACACACATCACTGAAGTGTAACATACTGAACAAGCAGAAACCGGATGAACCACCATACAGAGCAACGATCAGGAAGTGAAAATGAGTAATTTTTTTCCACCTTGACCCAAAATATGCCACATCTCCCGTAATTTCCTCCTCTCCCTGTCAGAAAAATCTATATGTTCTCAACAAAAAAAAGTCCCTCAATCCACTTCTGAACCAATTTAACAAAGATGAACAGGTGTATTGGAAATTGTTCCTCCTATTTTTATGCATGGAGTTCAATGTCATGACCTGAAATTCAAAGCATCCTTTCAGGCACCTATTCTGCTGCCACTGACCACATCCTCCTTAAGTGAATGAAATGTAAGCCAGACACGAACAAAACCATGATTGTCTGTATGAGAAAAAGAGCCCGAGGCTCATCTTAAATCTAGAGCAGCCCTTTTTTCCTCCGCCTACCTTCACTGCTGTTTGAACTCGCTCGTATCCAAGTCCTGCATTTTAACAGCGGTGGCACAGATATCAGGTGAGCCGTCTCCACCGGGGAGGACAGAACGGTCATACAAAGCAGCCGGCGGGTAGGTAGTGACAAGGTGTTGACAGTGACTTAGGCAATGTGGATACAGCCGAGCTTCATATAATTCACACATATGATCTTATGTAAGCTACTTTACCTGAAAAAGTTCAAATGAGACAAGATCTCTTCCAGGGAGTCCTGATCAACATAGCTTAACATTTTATCTCAAAGACATCAATGTTTATTACGGTACAATTAACTCAGAGGAAAAATAATCCAGTTGTAAAAACTTTGAGGCTCGTTCAAGTTCAAGCAATTTTCCCCAACTGCGAGGAAGGAACATTTAAAAGAAATTAAAGGACCTTGTTTAACTTCTGACCCAAACATCAGCCTAATGTGAGTAATAACGGAGGATTTCTGGGGTCAAAATTCAGTGTAACTACGCAGAAGCGGATCCCTCTCTCATGGATTATGTGACCTGCAGGGCTTTGCTTTGTGCTACTTTTTATTCCTTTTCCATCTAAAGTTTGTCATGAAAGAATAAGCAGGTGAAAACGTGTCTGAGGAGGCCAGAAAGAGAAAGAAAGGACAGGGATTGTGTGGAAGTTGCTGGTTTATCAAATCCAATTCATCAAGTAAAGCCCTTTTCATGCCAAGGCAATACAAAGTGCACACATATTAAAAACTATTGATGAATTTAAGAAGTCTTCACAAACAACCTCCCATCCCTGGTGATGTTTTATTACTGATTTTTTATACCTTCAAACACCTGGCACTGCTGTGAGGGAATCATTTCTCACATGTAGGAGGATTAAAGTTAAATAATTTCAGTAAAATGATCTCGCTCGTCTTCCAGGCCGATGGTTAAAACATCAGCCTTGTCCTGCTTGAGCTGTTCTCTTACTTTATATCTAGAATACAGTTTAAAAGGACATAAACTGGCTCAAGGTCATCATATCGGCCCTGAAATTGATCCTTGGGGAACCCTACATTTATTCATCCCTGCATGTAGCCCTATACAAAAAGTTGAGTCTGTGAAATGAGGATAAAACCATTTATTCCGCATTCCTTACAAAGCTTAATTAGGCATGAATATAGCAATTTGAGTATATTAATCTTGATTAAAAAATTAACCTGGGTCTCCCCACTGACCAATGCCAAATCTGCAAAAGTTTTTTTTAGAAAGGACAAAGATGCATACAGATACTATCCCAATAATCCAGCACAGAGAGGCTGGAGCATCGTGTGATTTTCTTTTCTGGTTATCTTGTAAAACTGCAGGAGTACGGAGTGATGCCCAACCCTAGTCCTCAGGCCAACTATCCTGCAGGTATTCTATGTTTTTCTGCTGCAACACAACTGAATCAAATCACATGGGTCTAACAATCTGGGAAACAGGCTGTGTCCCAATCAGAATGGGACACTAAAAGTACCCGGATGCTGCCTTAGAAACGGGTGAAAATCTAGTGTAGAACGATGCACACTAAATAACGGTTCATCACTACCAGTAAGTGCAAAACGTCAGGGCTCCCTTTGGATCAACACTTATCCACCAATGCGTGCATTACAGCAGGAAGTGCACAGTGCACGCTAAATGTGCACTACATTTCAGTGCACGTAGGTATTGAGACACAGCAATAGAAAGTCTGCCAGACAATGGCCTTTCAGGACCAGGGTCGGGGAGCAAATGTCTTTAACACATTTCTACCAGAGCAGAAGAAAACAGCAAAAATCTATTCTTTTTATTCAATTCAATAAAACAAAACAAATTTTAAAATCAAAGATTTTCAACAAAATTACTGAATGATGAGGAGCAGATATCAATCTGAATCTCATTTGATAAAAAGAAAAATTTGACTTCAGTAGTTACCGGCCAGATCGCCTCAGCCCTGCTGGAGACATTAAAACGTTTCTAAGCTGTTTTTTTGGGTTAATGTGGTTTATTGTTTATTTAATAGGATCCCCATTGGCGACCAAACACTTACAGGAGCAGTAGCTGTTCTTCCTGGGGTCCAGTACAACACATCAACTCATCACTCCATCAAACAAATACAAATAATCAAACATTATAATAATCACATGAAATATTAAAACATTCAGTTCACCACACATATACCTCACTAAGCATTAGACTTCAAAGATTACAGGCAACCAATTGCCAAATTTACAAACATCTAAAACCATATCTTACAACAGATAAAACAATAATAGAAAAACTAAAAATTAAACAAAAATTATGGAATCATCCTTCCACAACCAACACTCTTAATTTACTTTAAAACTACTGTGATTAACCAAAAATAAAAGCTGAGGTGGAAGCTTGTTCCACTCCCCAACTGCTCTGTATAGCACTGTTCCCCTCAATGCATTGGTTCTTGGCAAAGGTAATATAAATCTAATATTCACAGCTTGTCTCGTCTGCGGTTGCAGCCCAGTCATGCATGCAGAACAAAAGAAACTTTAAATACAATAAAAACAGCACAAGTTGGAAAGATATTAAATTTCTGAAATTGACACAAAACAGAAAATTTAACCTGAACATTGATTGTTCTAAATAGTTCCAACAGGCTCATTCATCATAATTCACACAAGAATCTAAAAACAAAGGGTTTGCATGCAGCTCCATCCACTTGAATCTGTATTTCATCAGTGATGGCAATCATCCAGGGAGTTGTGTGTCTGTCCCTGGTCACCGTGCAGGATCCGTGTGACGTAAGCTGCACAGGAAGCCGTTGCCAGGGCACTTCCTGCTGCGTGGCGGAGGCAGACATATGTCGCAGCACAGAGCTGTAGCCAGAAGTCCCGAGCTGCAGATGAGTCATGTGATCAGAAGACCCAAACGTGACATTTTGTTCCAGATCTTCAGAGCCAGTTTCACTCTTTTCCTTCAGTCCGACCCGTCAGCCTGCCCCGTTCCGTTTGAAGACGATCCAAGTCTGAAGAAATCACTCAAACCTAACCAGCTTCCATTCGTCCTGCAGCGCGAGGATTCTCGTTTGACTTTTTGACTAAGTGTTGAATGTTTGGGGAGGTTATAGATAAGCTATGTTTACAGACTGATAAGGGTTCTGCACATTTTACCCGGCTGAAAGTAATCTCAGCTTTCATTGAGCAGCTGAAATGTTCTCTGGGAGAACAGATGCTGATAATGAACACTGAGACCACCGAGTGCAGACTGACTGCAGACAGTATCCATAGTTCTGATTAACATGAATATGCAGGAGAAAGTTTAAATTCCTGCTTCTAAATGATTTTATTTTATCATCAATTTAATTTTTTTTTAAAATCTTGACTCTGGATGAATCTCACCTGCCTCTAGCAGCACAAAGCACCATTTAGGGCTTCATGCTTTTCCTTTTCATTGATTCTAATTAAAAAATCTAATTAATCAATGTTAACCTGCTGTATTAATCTCATCAAGCTGCACCGGAAAGTCACTGGGGCTCATTTTTGCAAGTCAAATTTAAGCTTTTATAAAAACTAATATGTAGCATTACCTTAATTAGAACTACTCATTAACACGTTTTAAATAAGCTGTGTACTTAGAGAGTTCAGAGAGAACGGTTGACTATATTAATGTAATAAAGTTGAATTAACAAATGAAATGAGTATGCGAACATGGCGATAGTTATGTCTACTTTTATCTAAAAGTCTTCATCCAGGGTGACTAATCCTAATAGCAGACAGGGAAACATCTGTTGATCGTAATAATTCAAAGTTTGGCTTTACATAAAACCCAGTTTACCAGTCATGTTGAGAAAAATAAACCATTTCAATTCATTTTGGGATAAAACTGTGTAATTGTGATCATCCGTGTGCAAACAAGTTGGTTTTTTTTGGATTTTTTTTCAGATTAAAGAGTGTACAAACAGCAGGTCCTCTCTGATGACATGTATTTAATACGTGAAGTTTCCTTTTACTTAGCACCTCCGGTTATAATACTTATCATTATTCATTGAAGCCGACTCCACAGAGCCGCTGGTGATTGCGCCTCAATCAATTTTTCAAACATGCTTCAGGTATTTGTGGACTGTTGGAGGTATTTTTAGTGGGGGGAGGATAAAACCAAGTGGTTTGTAGAATAAATGTTAATTTTCACCTTCTGTGGTTAAAAGTGTGCGTTGCACTTCGCCCAGTGACAGTGTGGCTAATGTACAACAATGTCTTCGTCATTTCTAGTCCTGCATCCCAAACTTTGGCCCCCTGTAATGTGTACAAACATTTTCATTGCAAGCCCACTCAGGTCTTAAATCTGCATTTGCCTCTTGGTGATCACAACCGGTGGAGAATTAAATTAGCAGTTTGTGCAAATGACTGCTGGCTTAAATTCCTTCTCCTACAAGCTGCGGCCTGGCCGGCGCTTTAACATGCTCTGCACACTGACAAGGCGGTCATGACTGCGGGCTTTGAACTGCAGCTGAGCATGTAGTAAAGCCCCAGGCTCATTGGGACCGGCCATCACGCTGCACTCGGCTAACTGAGATGTTGAGTTTGTGGTTTTCAGACCACGGTAGTCTGACAGCGGGAAGGAGCCAAAACTACATTATAAAATCTATAAACATCTTCGCAGACTGGCGGGCAGCTCAGCTGACTGTCCAACGCCGGCTACGCAGGAACAGACTGCTGCACGTATGAGATTGAAGCAATAACACCAACAGATTTGCTGAGGGACAGTGAGGCGAGAGAGAAAATGAGTAGATTGATCTTGCAAAGCTCCTCCGTGACTGACCTGCATAAGATCCCAGTGCCCAGAGAGGACGAACGCTGCCAGCCAGCCTCCCAGCGCAGCTTAATCTATCTTAGTCCACTGCAGGTTCTCCCACCCGACAGCAAATGTCATTATTCTGATTTTAATCAGCTGCATTGAAGGGAAATATGAGCTTTGGGTTTTGATTTCATAAAGTAAAAATGAATAATTCTATAAATTCTGTTTTGTTAAATTATTGGAAAATAAAGTGCCTCCTGCATGAAAAGGTGTACTTATTACAGAGCTCAGCAACAGTTCGGGGACGGTGTGAAGAAACGAGCAGAGAGGAATGAAGCGAGGGAAAAGAAAAAGAAAACGTTCTCATGGGTGCGAGTGCTGAGCGGTGAGTGGATTTAGCCGTAACGTCTGAAACTCTGAGACGCTCATACATCACAGGACCGCTGAACTTCTCTCAGGGACAACAGGGAGACAGAATGAATGAGATCACAGGCCTTCGTGCAGCCTCAGGACACCTGACCCCTTCATTTTCTGAGCTCTCAGGGCTCCTTGTTCGGGATGGAGTGGCTTCTCCCCGGAGGGAGAGGAGGTCAGGAGGGGGTCCGCCAGCCTATCAGCCTCTCTGGGCTTTTATACCAAGATTACACTCCAGTCCAAAGTCATATGTCTACAGTGGAAAGATAGGTTTATAAGAGCAGTAGTGGTGCTGATCTGAGCTGTCAATCGATGATGCACTGACAGTAACTTCATCTCTGAAGCCCCTTTCACACTGAAATTAGCGCGCCGACGCGGGTTTTTCAAAGCCGAGTTAACCCGCGATCAATCGGCATTTGGCTCCTTTCACATCAACAAAAAAACGCGCGTCTGATCCTCTGCTGCAGCTGCGTTGCTCACAGATGTGAGTCTGGTGATGCAATTACGCTGCGTTCACGTTAACGATGTTACCCAGCGCAATAGAAATGTAGGCAAGTAAACAATAATTGTTGCCATTTTCTGACTTGTGTCGCCTATTTTTAAGTTAAAATTTAGTTTAAATAAAGTAAACAATGTAGAGCGAGTCAGACAGGAGTTAATGTGATTTCTTGTTTTGCACTTTAGTCCGTCCAAACAACTCAGGGGGTGGCGGCCGATTTTCCCACAGAATGTAGGCTCCTGAATGCTCGAAGCAGAGATGTCTGTTACCTTTGCATGAGAAGCAACTGGCAAGATGTCATGTTGTGGACATGTACCGCCCAA
>JAVQJG010291224.1:0-29055 GCA_036024015.1 Craterocephalus amniculus | reverse complement strand
TGCCTCAGTGTGTGTTTGTGATTGGTTTGGAGGACGTTACGACTTAGTATCAAGCCACATGATAGGCTGTAATGAAAAAAGAAGAGTGTGTTTTCTCTATCGAACTTTATATCGACCCTAATTTTTTTCCTATCGCACGCGCGTCTATTTTCGATATATATCATTATCGAATTATCGCCCAGCCCTAAAAGAAATCTAGTTATGGTTTCCAGATTTTTCATGTTTTTCTGGAACTGAAGTCATTTCCCTGGGAAAAAAAAGCACTCTTATTATAAAATTGTGACCTAGACATTGACCTTTAGTTCAAAGTTTCTGAGAGCAACAAAAGAGTCAAATACCCCGAACAATGCAGGCAGCAGAGCGTGTTTAATCGCCATGCTGCCTGCACTGGACAAGTGTCTGCTTGACATGGGGCAGATGATGAAATACCAGAGGACAAAGTATGAAGGCTTTAAAGTGACAACCGCACGTTACATAACTCTGGCGATTGCCTCAGCAGGCAGCATTAAATCTAATTTTCTGGACGTGCTTGGCCAATATCTTGTGTCAGTGATTGCACATTACCCGCCTTCGATTTGTCACAGGAGCAAGCGTCATTCATTCTTAAAGGCCGTCGTCTACATTTCTGCATTTCGATTCGTTTAATCTGCGTCGGAGGCGAGCCAAAGCTCTCGGTCGTGCCGCCTAATCTTGACTTACAACATGGAGAAAAATAGAAAACGTTATAATTCGACCAGGACCACCCAGATGCAGAATATAGACGCGAGCCTGTTTGAATAGCACGGAGCAGTCCAAGCAGGAACCGTGCCAGTCATCACAAAGTCATGTTTGAATGCTTTGTGCATATCTGCAGGTTCGTAGTGTTTGGATTTATTTTGGGGGGGAAAAAATCATAGGCTTAAGTCTGCAGTAAAATGTAGTTAAACTTTTCCTCTGTGCACATGAACTTCGTGCACTCCAGCTTGTTCACTGCTGAGATATGTCATCACCCTAGACAGTAGTCTGAGTTTAATATTAATAAGTGCGTTTAATTGATTTGGGACATTATCTCAGGAAAAGGAGTTTGGAAAACTTCCTTATCGCTGGGAAAAAATACTACAATCATCCTTAAGATACGTGGTCAGAGATGACAGCAGCAGATTATTACTGCGTCTCCTCTCTTTCCGTGCCTGTTTCTCATCTTGTCGCTCTAGCGAAACGAGAACTAGGACTTGGAAGAGTGTTAATACTGTATATTTGGACTGCCCTGTCCTTGAGGAAAGCCGGTGCCAAATTCCGTGGTTTCCCCGGAGGATTGCGAAAGACTGTAACTCAGCACACAGCCCGAATGAGTGCAGACGGTAATGATGATCGCCGAGACCTTGGCCGGAGATTGAGAGAGTGTACTTTGGCTGCAGCCTCCCAGCTCATTGCTCATTTTTCAGCATTTGTGTAGAACCAGAGCTGCAGAAGTTGTTTGCAAGCGGTTTCGCAAAAAAATGCTGGTGTGTGGCCCCTGCAAAGCCTTCTTAATCCACAATCAGAGTCGAATTAAGTTTCCTGCGAAAAGGGATGTAATGGTACATATCCCATAATAGTTTGCCATTAAGTACTTTGTCAGAACAAATGTATGTTTCCAGTTATAATCAAACTCAAAGTAAGTCACCAATGCTGGTGAAGCATCAGTATGTTAATGCAATGAGTAGCCTTTGAAAACAAACCCCTCCTCTACTTCAAATTCTCTGTAAGGAATGAGGATAATGGGGCCTCCAGTCATGCTGCTAGCTGTTGGTAAGAGGCTGAATTCCTCAGTGCTGCTAATTGCCTTCAGGAAATAGACACATACTGGAGCTGAAGACAGATAAAGTATGTGAGCGAAGAAACCGGTGAACTGCACCATATGTGTAAAAGTATGCGTAACCTTCAGAGCTAGCCTCTAGCATACAGTCTTCACAAACACCTCCAGCTAGCTTCAAAAGGGAAAGATTTCCTTTTGGACTGACACCAAAACATGCGTTCAGCACGCTTCCATATTTCCATAACTTATGCAGGACATTTCCGGTCCCTGCCCTTGGCCTCAGCTCATCTCCTCTCAGTAAACCGTGAGTGCTAGTGTGTCCACACTGCTGCTCAGCTTTGTATATGTCTTTGTTTGAGCGTGCATGGGTCCAAAAGTTGCGGTTTTGGCTTTTCTGCCTGACTGCAAAAGCACAGTAACGCCATTGCATCATCGAAGGCTGACAACTAATCTTTGGTTGCTGGCTGTTGCTGAGAGGCGCAGAAAAAAAGGAGATAGAGAGAGAGAAAGAGGAATATGCCTCTTTTGAAAAATGTGAAATTCACTTTGACTCATGCTTTAGGGGATAATAATAACGCAAGACATACACAGGCAAACTTTCCCTGATCTGTACAGATGAGACTTTACTTTGGTTTCATGTCCTTCAGCTTGAAAGAGAGTCGAGTTTGCGAGGGGGATTTTCAGACTTTGTGTGGCAGGCTGAAAGAGACGGAACAGATTAAACACAACAAACTTTCTACTCAACTTAAAAGGCTTCTTTAACGCAGAAAGGAGACGTGCCACGAGCCTCTTCTCTGCTGCACTTTACTAACTTGTCTGGAATGATGCGTAACTCACTTTTATGTGCTGTAGCTTATGGGCATCTTGCTTCTGGATCATCTCACCTTTGTTTGGGTGGCTGGCGAAACCAACAGAACGTTTGATTTGTTTAATCTGATTTTATGCAGACAAATCTTAAGCATATGTGTATTACACTCTGAAAGTCTGTGTAGGTTTGTGTGTGTGTGGTGAATCCTGGGTTCATCTGCATGTTTCAACAAGCTATACAGAGGAATGGGGGCTTTCCTCGCAGATCACGGTTCAGTTACAATGTGTTGCTGCAATGTCACATTTATTTATTGTTGTCTGTTTCTTCTTTGTTCAGGTTTAAGCCTAATTTAGTGTCTGGCCAACTTTGATATTAAACTCCACTTTGGCTCTGAAAGTGATGGGCTCAGTTGGTCCTAATGGGCACTTCAGTTCCCTGTTATCTTGGCAGAAGGCTTAGTTTGGATTGCATCCTTTAAATTCCACCACAGTTATCAATCGGCAGCTGTTAGTGAGTGAGAAAGCACAGATGTCAGTCTTTATTACAGGTGTACAGATGAACCGAAACAAATCAAATCTGATTTTAGCATCAAAGATTTAACTATGCTGCAATGTGTGTTTTAAACTGTTTGATCAAAGCAAGTTTTCAGTATCAGCAGTGAATAAACACATCTGAGCATGCCTCTATTTAGACATCAATAGATAAGATAACACATTGACTTTTAACTACCATGACACACAGATAATTAGATCATCTACTGTCTGATGTAAACATTAAACTTGCTGTGTCATTAATTTAATGGTGTTTTGGTAGATATCTTAAGTTGTTTAAATTTCATTAACCCAGTCTTTAATCACTCTTTGGAACCTTCTGCTGATCTTCGCCAGGTTTCAGCCTGAATGAGTAAAGCATGTGGATGTGCAGGAATGGGAAACGTGCAGGATGCATTACAGTATGACTGCCTTGTTCTTACACAGCCTCCCGGGAGTACAAGAAGGCTCCGGCACCTTCCACTACATCTCCCCGCGGAGTCTCAGAGAAAAGGAATTTTGTCTATGATTTTTTTTTTGTTAAAGCAGGACCTGTCTTGTTCCTTTCCTTACCAGCAAAAACAACAGCTTGCTGCCAAGTGCTGTGTAAATGGGAGTATACATAGAGTGGGAGAAGAGGGAGGAGCAGCCAGAATTTCAGTCATAAAAATGCATCATGAGGCTCCACACAGCTTTTCCTTGGAGCGAGTAAAAGCTGTAGACTCGGTTTAGCTGAGGGATTATTGGCTGTGAATCTTCCTTTATATGTACTTTTACTAGATAGAGTTGTAAATAAACACTTTTTAGTGTGTCCAACTTTAGTTAATTTGCACCCCATCTCTACTGATGGTAATACTAGTCGGGTATAACTTAAGTAAAACTGCTTTGCCTCATTATTGATTCACTAAGCCGCTCTGTGCCGTGAACTGTAGTAAACTCCTTTCCAACTGTAAAAACAATTTGAGAACAGCCCTTAAGCAGGGTGGAGTACATTAGAATAGAGTTACATAACTCTACTTTTTTTTTTTATTACATCCTTTTATTGCCTTTGTAACAGACAATCTTTCAGCAGTACCCGAAAAGGCGACAAGGAAGTACAGTCAGCCTGTCAGCGAGTCACCCACCAGCAAAGTCAGCTGTTTTTTTTTTTTGCAGCACCTCACAATGCACGTCTTTGTTGGTTTTATATGAGAGGGGCTTTGTTCAGTTTTTTTGCCAAACCTGTCGAGGTTCAGCTGCAGCTGAAAGCTCAGGAGGCAGACATGAATAAAGCTATTAATGTCACCGTTGCATTGATATCATGTGTGCTTTCTGAAACCCCTCATTGCCTCGGGTTTGTAATCCTATCTGCTGCCCATGTGCTTACGTTTTTGAAGGATCTGTTGTTTCAGGTGGATGGATATTTTGAGGAAGATGAATTGGATCCACCTGATGATTTAATTTTTTTGCCCAGAAAATGGGAAAATTTCATCCTTTTACCCTGTTTGCCATTGCTTCTGTTTGACTGCGTTTGTAGGGTGCAAAAGGAGAACAAGGTGTATTATCAGACTTTTCAATCACGGCTCTCATTTTGCTTCTCCAGAGGTTGTAGGATCGGGCAGAGTTCAGGTTGTACTATTTTCAACATTTGTTTTTTATTTGGCCATCAGAAGTTTTCCAACTCTCTGCCTCACATTAGAGAGACGTCTTAATTCTCCTGCCTCTTCCTGCCTCTTTTTCTCCTCTCCGTCTCTCATTCCTCCCTGATTGCATTAAAGACCGCGGCGGTTAAACCCTCCAAACTACCCTAAATTGTTGGAAGAGGGTGGTGCTGATTGCACGCATGAACGTCACCCACCCACTGATTTTCTTTGAATCCTCTGCACAAAAATCAAATGAGCGCCCAAGTCCAAAACCACTAGAATAACCAGAAGCATTATGGAGGACGGTGCTCTGCGTATGTGATTATGCAAAAGGCTTTCCCGGCTTCACTTTGCATGTGATGCTACAGAGATGAGTGTGCAGCTGATGACAGTGTCAGGTTTATTTTTTCACCAGCTGCTGACAAAGAAGATAACACAGCTGTCAAAGCTGTCAACTTTTGCTCGCATTCTTGGAAATGGCAACCGATATTTAGAAAGACACTTGACGAGAAGTACAGAGGGAAGAAAATTGCACAAAAAAAAAGACATGTCACAATATATAAGAGATATTAACAACTCTAATGGGCAGTTTTTATGAGACTAAACGTGTTTGTAGGCACACATGGTACATATTTTAGTATCTATTAAGGCTTTTTGCATTAGGAATAATAAACCGTGTTTGATCCAATTATTGGATTGTTGGGAACTAAAATGGTGATTTTCTCTTTGTACCGGAATAACGGAGGACTGTTTGCAGTACAGCAACTAATTAAATATTTGAATCCAAGTCAAAAGCATGCATGTCTGATCATGTTTTGTTTTGCATCAACGGGAGAAATTAAATAATGTTTTCGTGGAAGAATTTCAATACCAAGACATCATGTTGACGATGATTTGAAAAGCAGAAAATAAAAGAAAAATCACAAATAAGTCACAAATAATTATATGTTAAATGCAACATGGTTGCCGGTACAGATGAACTTTCATCCAACAGAAATCTGATTTCTGTTTCAGCTTCTCCCCTGTTGTTTGGTTTTATGCTAAAGAGGAAATAGAAAGTTCTGAGAATGTGGACTTGGTTTTTGCTGTCATACAACCAAAACTGCTGCTGTGATCTTTCACAGTCAGCATTTTTCAGGTCTAATCCTCTCATCCTAATCATGTCCTCTCTTCCTCTTTTCTCTCTCTCTTTCTCTCTCTTCTTTTTCTCTCCCCCAGCGGCGGTGGTGGCCGGGTCGGACATGATGCCTGGACAGATACCTGACCCTTCGCTGGCGGCGGGTTCCCTGCCCAGCCTGGGCCCGCTGGCGGGCATCTCGGCCACCACACTCACCGATCAGCTGAAGCTGGCAGACTTCCACCAGCTGGGCTCCATGCTGTCCCCGCTGCATTTCCTGGGGAGGTTGGGGAAAAGGCCGCTGGCCATCAAGACAGAGGTGAGAATGAAAAGAGAAGAGAAGAAAAGCGTATATGGCGCAGAGGAAGGGTGTGGGAAAAATGCACATCAAGTTCACCTGGCGCTGGCTTAAGTTTGTTTAAAACTTCAGCACAATAGCAACAGCAGTGTTTTTAATATGTTTTCTGTAGTTTTCAAGCGAAATGGAACTTGGGTGAAACAATATAGATCAGCACGTAAATCTGTTAATTTTATCACCCAGTATGCATTCATTGTGAATTTTTATATAAAGAACTTCCTTGTATTTGCAGAGGGATGAAGATGAAGAAAGAAGGAAACGTAGACGAGAGAAAAACAAGGTAGCAGCAGCACGATGCCGAAACAAAAAGAAGGAACGCACTGACTTCCTTCAAAGGGTGAGTTAATGACTCAGCACTGCCTGTAAGAAGCTAACGCGGCCAAGAACTGCCGACATTACTTATCCTGAACATCGGGTTTCAAGGAAACCTCCAGCTCAAACAGTCACAACTCCTTCACCTGTAGATTTTCTTTCTCTCAAAACGTATTCGCACATCTATTGGAAACTAATAATTGCATACGTCTGTCCAGGAATCGGAGCGTCTGGAAATGGTGAACTCTGAGCTGAAGGCCCAGATTGAAGAGCTCCGTCTGGAGAGGCAACAGCTAATGGTGATGCTCAACCTCCACCGGCCCACATGCATTGTGAGGACCGACAGCGTCAAAACCCCAGAGAGCGAGGCCAACCCTCTGCTGGAGCAGCTCTCCTCAGAAACCAAGTGAAAACCAGAAAGGCAGGGAGTCGAACTCCCTGAAATCTGAACTCAGCACCACCACAACTGCCATTTTGAATGAAAATAGAAGTGGCGATGCAAATTTGAACAAGCACTTGAGCTCCGAGCTGGAGACTTTTGCCCAAAGACCTGAGGTTGTGGGGCTTCCTCAGTACTGCTATATGAGCTGGCTCTGTCCATTGGAAGACTGGAAATCCTCCAGTTTCATCTCCACGTTAAATGTTGTCGACACCCGCTGTGCCTAGTTGTGACTTCAACCATCTCTACATAAAGGGACCAATGGAAACAGTAGAGGACTACTGGAAACAGCGCTGAGGAAACACACTAAATAGCAACATGGTGCTCTGTTACAAAAAGCCCGGAGTAGATTGCGCGGCATTGTTTCAATGCAGAGACTCATAAAGGCTTAGTGTTATGCAGTTTTCCTACGTATGCTAGCTGACATATACAGGTGTAGAGTTTTTAGGTTACAATACTCAATCCAAATACACCAGTTGGAGTACAGTTTTTTTTATGTTGATTTCTATACTCTGCCTCGGCGATGGCAGTTTCCGGTTGATCCGATTTGTGGTGACGCTGGCGTCATGAAAAGCACATATTCACAAAATGTTTACACCCTTATTTTTGGACTCGTCTGTTCATTATTGTACTTGTTTTATACTGCTTTGTATACATAAACATATGAAATGCTTGTTAATCACTTGATGTGATTTGTCTTTTACGTTTTTCCAGTCTGTCATGTTGCGCTGTCAAACAGCTGTGAAAACAAGCAGAAATCTCTTCGGCTGTGCAGTATTTCTGTGTCTGTTCTGCACCTGTATCTATGTATGAACTCTCCTATTCTGAATAGATTAAATTTTATTTTCTAATTACAAAACAACTCCATAGGTCATTTTTTCACAGCCTCAAATGGGTAACTGCATGTTTACTCTAAAAACATAGTAAATCATTGTCAGTCATACTTTATTTCTCACTCCATTTACGTAGCTCAGTTTTATGAATATTTTTTTTAGATTGAATCATTATTACACCGATAAATAGTATAGACGCAAAAGATAAAATACTTTAACAGATAATCTAAAACAAAAATAATTTCCTCTTGTCAAGTGCAACAGGTGAACTAAAAAGACTTACGCACATTGTGACATTTAATAATCTACAGTACATAAAATCATTAACAGTTTCACAGAATTTGGAGAAATCTGTTTCTGTGGAATACGGTTAAAGACGAAACTAAATGGCTGATCTCCTGGCCGTTAAACATGCAGTGGAAATCTGATGGGGCTCAGGAACACCTGAAAATCACTCTCAGTTCACACAGTTTGTAAATGCATCCATACATGTAAGTTCAAATTCTCCTTTAGGGAAAAGATGAAGTAAAACATGTAGTCAACTGCGCCCTCTAGTGGATACATATAAGAACTATTCGTCTCAATTAGTACATTGGCCACGTTGAAATACTTACTTTAAATGTTAGATGAGTAGCTCGCCGGCTGCTAAATAGCCTTTGGTTTTCAGCGGGGTTAAAGCTAGTTAAGATCAAGAAGTAACTAAAGTGTCTCTGGTTGGTCATTTAGTAAATTTATTAATTAATCAATTTACAAAATAGTTTATGACTGTTAATGTTAAATGTGTATTTCATGAATTCATGAAAATGGCATTGCATTGCTACAAGCACCTGTCCATATTTCACCTGAATGCTTCTGACGATTAAGACGGCTTTTCAGTGCAGTAAAAAACCCAAGAGGACAAAAAGCAGCTATGTCATGGGTCAGCGCTGTCCACAGGAAAGCAGGACCAGAAGGAAATGCCGGAAAAAACCATGGAGATGAGTGGGATACACATCTGGAGGAAGACAGTATGTCAAAGCAATACAATACTTAATACGTATTTGATTTTTCTTTTCTTTTTCTACTGTAAAACAGTTTCTTAGCCACAAAGTTGTGAAAGGGTCCATGTTTATCCTCAAGTGGAAAAGCATCCAAACTTGCAGTTTTTGGTCGGTTTTTAGGACCATTTTTTTCTTGAATAAACTTTGCAGATTACTTTTTTTTCATTTTATTGTAGTGATCATTGCTTTTTTCTTTTTTTTTCTTCATATTTTAATTGTTTTACATCTTTTTGTGATCATAAGGTTTGTGGCGCATCGCATGTTCGAGTCATTCACCTCTTTGTAGCCTATTTATGTTTGCAATTGTTTACATCTGTTTTGTGTTTTTTTTTCCTTTGCCAAGGAGCTTGTGTGGTTGATTTTGTCTATTTAAATTTATTTTGTTTCAAAATCATCTGTATCACTGTATCAGTCAAACATTATTGAATGAATTTGCAGTGTAGCTTTAACAGACGTAGCAATGGGTCCACTGAAAAGATTAAACTGTTAATACACATGTGAATCTGGATCCAAGAACTGTATCAGTCATCCAGTCTGGGACTTATTTTTTTCCTCTTTCTTGGATGTTTGCTACAAAAAACAAGCAAAAAACAAAGAAGGAGAAAGCAAGTGATTGTGCCGCTGGACCTGTATCTCAGGAATCAGTTTTATCTTAGCCTTTTGTTTTCATTTCGGATGTTTGGCAGGATTTGTACAGAGAGATACCTACAGGCTTGTCAGCAGACATGAACCTTTCGCTGCTTCTTTCTTCTAGCACCATGTTAATAAACCATTTGTAAAGTTAAACAGTATTGTTCTGGGCCCTCTGAGGGCCAAAGTTCTGGAAATAGCTCTGCAAGAAAGAAGGAAATTCATTCTTTTTCCAAGACGTCGGTCAGCACATCTGGTTTTCATGGAGTTTTTTTCAAGTTATTTACTTTTAAGCCGCCCATGTCTTAAGACAATAATGTCATGATTGTGTGATAAAGTGATTTCATATTGTGATGGGTCTATGACACATTTTCTCACAATAAGTGTAGATAGTTGGACAATATTTATGAATAATTTAGTGGATACTTCAATCTTATAATTCATTTAATGTGTAATGAAGGAAATATGAAGGAAATGTTATAGTGCCGTTAAACATTACATCAAATATTTTTCTTTTCAGATCAAAAGTTGTTTCTTCTTCTTTATAGGCCAAAAGTGAGGTCCTAAATCTGAGCTGGAATAACCTCAGCAGGCGGGGGTGCTATGGCTCTGAGTGCTGGCTTGACGGTGACCGACACAACACTTTCAAGCACATGCTGCCAATGAAACACTGTTTCCTATCACCTGCTTGCTTCTTTTCCTCAGGCAACTTCTAACCTGAACGAGTTCAACTTAACGCACAATGGTTTTGGAAGCTCTGAAGCAGAATCACTGGGTTAAGCTCTTACACAAAATAACACACTGATGCTGCTGGACCTCAGCTACAACAGCATCAATGATTGAGCTGTGGTGTTGCCCTGCCGCCGTCTCTGAAGGGTCTCAGCATGAGAGAACACAAGGATAACTTAAACTTACATACATGTTTTTATCATAATCATTATTTACTTTATGTGCTCTGCGCACGAGTTTTTCAGCCGGTTCATAACACCATGTCACATGTGGGAGCTCTGACGCTGACCAAAGCCATGAAAAACAACAGGAACTCAGCGTTTGAGGAGACTGACATCTACAAGTTTTCCCCAGTGTTAATATGAATTTTGTCTGATTGGGAATCTCTGGTGATCATTTTTTTTATCCTCAAAAAATTAACACAAATTTCCACACATAACCAAAGCAAACCCCCAACCCATCCACTTTAGTCCTGTTGGAGATCATGGCAATGAGTTTTATTCAGTTTTAAACTATGATATGCACTAAAAAGAACCATCACTTATTTCACACACAGTCATTACTACAGAAGACCATGATTTACACATCTCCTGGTATTTCCTGCACATGTGTCAAGTCTGTTCCTGTTACATAGGAAATGAAGGGGTCCCAGATCCGATGGAGATCAGAAGGAATGATGATTCACCTGTTAGCAGTTCTGCTTCTGTGCTTTGACAATGCTCTTGTGGGCACATGCATACATTCAGATTGTGTTAGTATGCCAAGCCTTCGTGGGTTTCTGGGAGAAATCTGTCAGGATGTTTGATACACCGTCCAGGACTCCATCACCAGGAACTTGTCTGTCTTCAACATCTTTAAGGTTGGTGAAATGAGATAGAGGAATGTGCTGATGGAAACACTGAGAAAATACTGAAAACTAACAACAGCTGAGCCAAATGGCCTGAAATCTTAAGTGTGAACCTTTCCTATCTGCTTCAGAAGTTTTTTATTTTAATAAAAACTTTATTTCCAAATCTCAAACATGATGTGGATTTTCTCACAGAAATCCTTGAGAAGCAGAATAAAACCGTCATGTTTTTTGCATGTTGCAAGAAGCTAGACTCAACTGTTGTCTTTAACATGTCAGTAAAGTGACAATACAAGAAAAATGGATCTGTCTTTTTGCCAATTGCATCATTTTAACATTTGGGAAACAAGAAATACAAACGCACAAACCAAATGTTTTGCATGGGACTAAGAAAGGTTTCTCCAAATAGCAGCTTCCTGTGCCGTCCCTTCTCTCGAATCAAATGTGTTCTCCAGTGTGTCCACTTGAACTGCTGACACCGACCAGCTGCATCAGCCTGGACACACTGCACGGTTGCTCGAGGGGTCCTTTCACTCGTTCCCTCCGTCCAAAACAATCTTCAGGTATGACGACAGACACACGAGGGAGAAGAAAAAGAGCGCTGGCGTCCATATCAAAGGGCCGAGAGGAGAGAGAGAATAGGGCCAGATGCAGGCTAGTTGTTCTGCCACGCTGGTTAGCTTTGAATGAAATGGTCTGTAAAGGAAATGGCATGTTCATGAATATGCCATTGCCTCAGCATTACTTATGCAGGCCTTGCAGAGTAGGATTATCAAGGGTGTGCTGAATTGTCTCAAGGTGTGATGTCCAGCAGCGCAATTGGTCCCTGTCAGGTGGCTCTGGTGGTGACCACAGAGGAGAATAAAGGATCATCTCATCTGTATCATCTGGTGTAAAAAGTCATCCAAAAAAAAGTCCAGGTAACTCAAAAAAAATTAACTTAGAAGCATAAAGTATAGAATTTTTCATCCACTATATTTATTTCTATACCTCAGGAGTGTCATGTCACCAGTTTACAACTGGGTTGCTGCAGTTGGAAATCATATTCAACACTGATGTTTTGTTCCACATCAAAGTGGCTCAACATGCAGTTTATAAACTGGGAACTTAGTCACCATCTGCATTATTTCCTCTAATGGTATTAGTGTCGTGATTGCAGCTCTGTCAGAAATACTCATGCTAACAGTCACAGCAGCACTTACCCTGAAGGAAACACTGCTGTGTACATAGCATTTGCTGATCGCTTTAAACTGGATATGATCAGAATCTGAAAGAAATCAAGCTGTATGTAAAATAATTTAGATGTGTAGACATAAATCACAATAAGTTTAAATGAAACTATCTGCTTTAACATGCATGTTGGCTGCAGGAGTCAGTATGAAACATGATGGCTGCAGAGTAGAAAAGTAATTATTTGGGATGAGGGATAAACAATATGGGTCTGGAGTTTGCATGGGTTCTCTCCAGGTACTCCGACTTACCCCCACAGTCCAAAGACATGCAGGTCAGGTCAACTGAACGCTCTAAATTCTCCTGAGAAGTGTGTGTGTGTGTGTGTGTGTTTGTGTTTGTTTGAGAATGGCCGTATGTCTCTCGGTGTTGTCCCTGCAATGGACTGACGATCCGTCCAGGGAGTAACTCGCTTCTCGCCTGATAACAGCTGGGATAGGCTCCGGCCCACCCGCGACCCTCAGTTATGAAGCGATACTGAAAATGAATGAATGAAGGATTGGATGATCACTGGTCATTTATATAGCTCTTTTTACAATGAAAACTTATTTTATAGCTACATAAAGGCCTTCACACATTACACTGTAAAAATATAAGCTTTCCTGCAATCTCCCTGTCTCACAGTCACACACACAGAGGAAACAAGGACATGAACACTGCTACTGATGAAATCACTGTGAGAGCCGAGTCATGTCTTCAGAACATGACTTTTATTAATTCAATCATTGTTTACTGGAGTATTTCTTTTTGTTCACATATTTGAATCTGAATGTTTTGAAAAACTTGGTTGCACTCCTACATCATACTGGTTACAGAAGAGGCCAGAGGATATTTTACAGTTTCTCTCCTCTTTGATGATATATAATAAGAACCCCCGTCTCTTCATTCACAAAAGTGACCAGAAAAACTCCCGGCTTTGCGATAGTGATGTTCAAATTCAAATTGAACACTTCTAATTGGATCCATTTAAAGCTTTAAGGTGTCATGGTGTTTATCTTTTGACTCAACTGGGTCTTCTGGAAGTTACCAGGCGAGAGGCAGGGGACACCAGTCCATCGCAGTCTCCCATAATGACTCTACGAAGAATAAATCAGTCATGTGGCGTACAATCCACAAGTGGCAACTTGATATTTTTATTGATTTATTGCATTGACCAATGCAGGTTAAATATTATCTATATTATCTAGGGTTGCTTAGTTTCAGTATCACTGAGTTACAGGACTTGAGGTTTCTTGTTGCCGCTTTGTAGAAACAAATGGACTAAACACGCATCTCCCTGCTGGGACTGTGCGTAGATAAGAAGCTAACTCAGTACAATCAAAAACTTTAATATAGGCTTTAGATGTCAAATCTTCAATTCAAAGCACACTTTCAATTGGACTAAATCCAGTTCTTTATATGATGCATTTAAACAATTAGCTGATTTAAAAGAGAAGCAAAACAGAATAATTTAGGTAAATTATCTCTCTGATGTGGTTTAATGAAAACAAACAGCTTGCTGCCAATTTCTAATGGGCCATCTTTCATCTGTATGGACACAAAGACTTGAAACCGACATCTTATTGAGCAGTCCAATTGGAAATTCACAGATTTGGCCAGATTTTGAAGACGAAACAAAAAGCTGCCATAAAGCCCTTCAGATATCTATGCACCCACTGGCGTACGTGGCCAATTAACATGATCTCGAAAGCGCTAATGGAATCTTGAGCGGTCATAAAAGTAAATAATTAAATTAAAGGAGCCCTTGTATCATTGTTCGCTGTGTTCAGGCCCATTAGAACCTCCAGTATTCTCATGGTAATGTAATGTTTGGGTTTTTTGTTTTCTCATAATGAATTCTGTGTTTTCCTCCAAACAGTGTTGTTCAGACATTCGTGTAGGTTCTGGCAGAGAAACAAAGACGTACATTAGGAGCCATTGTCCCCCCCCGTGATTATTAAAGTAAACACAAATACTGAAGAGGTATCATACCCAGCTGCACACACTTGAGCCTGCGTTTGTGAAGTGGGAGAAAGGGCCAAGCAACCCTCAAGACTTTGTCAGAGATGATCCCATTATTTGAAGCTTCTCAAGAGCTGCCCGTTCGGCAGGCTGATGAGGCTTTGAAGATCCATCGCTGCCACACAACTCATCTGCAGCGGAGAACTCGCCCGCAAAATAGACTTGGCAAGAGATAAAATGTTTCAGCGAAGATCGATCATTGATAACAGTCCCTGCCTCAGATTCGCGCTTTCATTTCGCCGCCATTATACTCACAAGTCCTTTTCAGAAAAGGCCAAGACGGCTCTCCCTGAATATAAATGTGCAATTTCCCTTGCAAGCTGGTAACTAAGCGTCATTATTTATAACTGATGGATTTGATTTCATGCAGCCAAACGTCTCATTTTACACTACAGACCCGACAACCATCAGGGAAATACATTTAAGAAACTGGAATCAGAAAATCACCACGATTTAACTAAACAATCACAAATAACAATCCAGCAACTTCACATATATAAAACTGTTAAGATGTTTATTGTTTCTTTGTACATTTGTATTTGTACGTATATATGCGTTTGAAGAAACATTTCTCCAACAAAACTGCCTTTAACTGTATATAATTAAAAAAGTGAGCAGTGTAATACGATGAAAGTTTGATCAGAATCTGTAGCGTTGATCGCAAAGAAAGAGGTTTAAAATAATTCAGATCACTGGCGTCCGCCCGGCTGGGTAGTAAAATAACTAAGACAGCAGCCACTAAGTTAAAGGCATGGCACTGGTGAACGCATATTCCTCACATAAACCTTGTTACTCTGTTGCAGAGTCCTTTCAGACTCTTACCGGATACAATGTCAAGCACAAAATCAAAGAAACAATATAAACTTGTGTAATCATTGAACAGCTTTGGCTCCACTGAGGAAAGTGGCTCAGAAGACAATTACATATCTGTGACAAAAATACAATATATAAAGTCCTTGTCCATCCACGGAGGAGATGGATTTAGTAAGACCCCTGTAAACAAGATATGTTGCAGTTTAAACTTGTCTAACATGACTAACATGTCTTATATGTGGTACTATGTCCAGCAAAGCGATTGCTGATAAAAGGCGGTAAGCAATGTTGTTGTTTCGACAATTTTGAGGCTCTCATGTACCTCTGATTATTCTCTTTCCCCTTCAGTTTAACTGATAACTTACAACAATAGTTTTACAGGCTATGATGTGCGATTTGTGCGTTTACTGTTTTGTGGAGTTCCTTTTATGCAGCGGAATATTTTTAAGTAGTGACGTCTGGCGTTAATATCACATGTCCAGAAGCAGCAGACGAGGATCTTCCACCACCGCTTTGATCTTGCGTAAGAACGTGACTGCTTCTCTGCCGTCAACGAGCCTGTGGTCGTACGTCAGCGCCACATACATCATGGGCCGGACCTCAATCTGTTAGGAAGACAGTTGATATTTTACTTGGAAAACCAGGAGATCCAAGTTATTATGTATAACAATGGTTTGCCTATGTGGAGTAGAACAGTCAACACACAATAATGCTCACCTTGCCACTGATGGCCACAGGTCTGTCAAATATGCCATGCATGCCGAGGATGGCCGACTGAGGGGGGTTGATGATCGGTGTGCCAAATAAGGAGCCAAACACGCCTCCATTGCTGATGGTGAATGTTCCTCCATCCATATCTTCCACAGCGAGCTCGTTTTTACGAGCCTGGGGACCACGTCGCAAATAATTTCAGAATTCCGATATTCAAGTCGAAGAAAATTGAGTGGATGAAAGTCAAAGGTTTCACCTTTTCTCCCAGCGCATGAATGGCTTTCTCTATGTCGGCGAAATTCATGGTTTCAACATTACGTATGACTGGTACAACAAGTCCCTACAAATACAGAAAACGGTGGGACACACGGTGTCATGTGTGATGCAGATGTAGGAAAAGAATAGTACGGCAGCAATATTTATATTTATTATGAAAAACTAAAGTTTAAATATCATACCTTTGGAGTCGACACAGCAACACTAATGTCTACAAAGTCCCTGTAGATGATCTCTTTGGTTGTGTCATCAATGACTGGTTGAAAAAATAAAGACAAAAATACAAACATTATTTTAACAAAAAGATATCCAAACAAAGGCAAAAAAAAAGGCATTTTTTTCCCCCCATTAATTTAATAGACACAAGTACAAAGGCAAGTGGACACCAATGGTAACCGAGCATATTTAAAAAAAAACACATGCATTAAGAGTCCTGGAATGTTCTAGAGGTTGCGGAGAAGAGATGCGCCAGGAAATGACCGTCTGCAACGATCGCACCAGCCTGCACTAAAGAGATTTTCTTAACACGCCTGCGGTAAAATCTCAGCAACTGATGGCGGAGCTCTTTTAGTGGCAAAGAAAGTGTAATTTTCTGCAAACGTTTGTTTGTCGGTGTCATCTTACCAGCATTGACGGCTGGCTGATTGGCCAGAGCGTGTGCAGCAGCCTTAACAAAAGGGGACATAAATCCCAGTTTGACGTTGTGCTTCTTTAAAAAGGCGTCCTTCTGGATTTTCCTCATCTCCTGAATGTTGCTGAGGCAAAACGTTGAACATCAGACAAGTTGATGTAAACACTTCCCAACGGTAAATCATGTAGTCCCGTGTGAGTGGAGAACAGTGTAACAGTGTTGGACTTGTCTCTGTAGAACTGGTTTGGGCTCACCTCATGTCCACCTCATTGAAAGTGGTCAGCATCGCACAGGTGTTCTGAGCCTCCTTCAGCCTCTGAGAAATTCTCAACCTCATACGGTTCATCTTCACCTGGATGCATGAAACACAAGCAAACCTCCTGTGAGCCATCTCCAGTAAGTGCTAGAAGCTTAATTATTTCCTCCATTACAATAATGGAGGAAAACAACAGTCCTATCAGATGTGGTTACCCTGTTTTCTCCTCTGACTCTGGGAGGGTCAGCTGGTGCTGGAGCAGCAGGAGTGGGCTTGACAGCTGCAACTAGGGTGGGAAAGGCCGGAAGTGGCAAAATATTAGTAAATGAACACATCAATAAGCGAGTTAATGAGTCAAAATCAACTGCTGGTGAGCTAAATAAACATACAGACATATAGATACAGTAAATGAATGAATAATGAATGTAAAAAAACATCAACTTGGTGTTGATTTTACACACCAGGTGTGGCTTGGGCTGCCTGTGATGCAGCTGGAGGTGCGGCGGCAGGGGGTGCAGCCTGAGGTGGCGGCGGTGGTGGGGGAGGGGTTGTAGCTGCTGCTGAGGGTGCTTCCACCGCCGGAGAAGGAACAGATTTGGCAGCACCAGCTGAAAAGAGGTGAATAGTGACAACACCACTGGCAGCTTATATGACTGATTTCACACATCAGCCAAACACAGGAGAAGCTTGGACTGCATTGTCAAACTAAAAATGATGATGACTGGTGTTCAAAGAAGCAAACCTCCTTTTCGTAGTTTGAAAAGAGGCGTTCCTCCTTCTACTTTCCCTCCATCAGGCACAAGCAGTTCTTCAATTATACCAGCTGCTGGAGCAGGGACTTGTACTGATGTCTGGAAGAATGGAAAATGTTTGACAGGTTTTCATTATAAAGAAGGAACACTCCCAAAAAACAAACAAACAAAACCTCTCAGTTTACATTTCATTCGAGTTAGTTTTCCTACCTTGTCAGTCTCAATTTCACACACCACTTCATCTTCTGTGACCGAGTCACCCACAGCTACAAAGAACAAAAAAATATGAGAAAATGTTTCTTATGCAACAAAAATAGACAAATTAATACAATTACACACCATTTTTTACTTCTGAAAGCGGACACTAACCTTTTTCCCACCTAACATCCCCCTCTGTAACGGACTCAGCAAATGCAGGAGTTTTGACTGTAACCACTTCATCCCCTGCAGGAGAAAAATTCAGTCATGATCATAGTTAGTTCAAGTTAAATCTAAATCTGAGATCCGTACACACAATACTGAGAGTGGTTAAAGGTACATACTGTGAAGAGCAGATGTTTTAAAGTATCTGATGTGGTGTACATTTGATGATGACAGAAATCCACTTCTAAATGGCCAAAAGGAAAAATTGTGATAAGTTAAACAACAAAAAATTCTACAAACCAAAATTTCTTGAGAGGTGGATTCATTTAAATTTTTCTTCTACTTCTAAAGCTAGAATTAGTCGCATTAAATTCCTGATGTGCATTCAAAGGCTAGCATGAGATTAGAAACCAAAAAAGTACTTACGGCTGAGATTTCGGATGAACAAGTTGGCTGCCGAGAGTGTGGACTTGAAGTGAGGGAAACAAAAGAGGAGAGAATATGCAAACTTCTTTTCCTGATACTAATGAGTCAGAAGATTTCCACTTTGGTTGAGTTTCTCAAACCCAGCTCAACGGCTGGCCCACTTACTAAGGCGTACACTTACCTGACAGACTTTGTCGGATCAGCGCATTATTGGTCTGAAAAGATACAAGAGAGAAAAATATTCCCTATTTGCTTAATGTTTTGTTTAAAATCTACACAAGGAGATGTTTATCTTTTAAATCCAGCTTGACACTAATATCAGCGTATTTCCATACAGCCACCCATAAAAGAAGGCACTGCTGACACCTTATAAAACAATATAAAAAGGACATTAATTCAGTAATCCCATGAATTACAAATTCTTCAGTGAACATAAGTGAAATATATAATACACAATTACAATAAACAAAGAGGAACAATCAGATAAATAGACATTTTGAAATCTTTGCGGATCCTTCCTTCCTGTCCATGTAGGCCTATATCACAAAATAATTTAGGCAAATGACATTTATTTCTGGTTTCAACTAATCAGCAAACCATGCTGGCTGACTTTTTTTGTAGTGTGTGAACCAATACCTGCACATTTAAATAGTTAATTGTAATCAAATTAATTGCAAGTATAAAACAAAAATCAGACAGTTTTTTTTTCTTAAATATAAATGCAAATGTGCCTTTCTGCTTTCTGATTCCTTTTACCCGTGTAAGATCTGGTCTACCTATCAGGTTGGTTAATTAACTTCTAACGAGAAACTCTTTTTGGTTTTCCATACTGAAAAAAAAAGAAAGAATTAAAAAAATGCATAAAAAACCAGAGGATTGTCTCACAAAGCTAGTATTTACATATCCAGTATTTACATAAACTGGTGAAGCCAGTTTGGCTGCTGTAAGCCGGGTCTATAATAGGCAGGTTGTGTAGAGAGGAAGACATTTGTCTGACTCCTAATACTTGTAAGTTAACATTTTACTGGTCAAACCACCATAACTAAAACCTACAGACTTGTGAGTCCTTGTCAAAAATGGCACCACAGTTCATCAAAATGTTTGAATTATGCCTTTTTTTACTCTCTAAAGTAACTTCAGATATATACAATAAATCAGGAAAAATCAAATGACTTTTCTGTCCATTACTTGCAAACATAAAAAGATTTAAATTAACATGAAATGAAAAACCAAATAATTGTAAACCAAATAAATTTGCAGATAAAAATGGGGATCTTAGGCATACTGCTTTAATAAAGTGGTATTTTTAACAGCAACAGCACAGGTGTAATAAAGGACAGCAATATGGCCAACTTTCTTTTAATGAGGTGCAACAAGATACAGGAGGTACCATGATCAAAATAGTGAATTTCCCGTTGATATGTCAACATATCCGCAGTGTAAATGTTTATTTAGAAGTTTCTTAAATGTGTTGAGAGCAGGTCCACCAACTTATTTGAATGTACTTGACAACATATACAATTATATTACCATCACCAAGTGGCAGGAAACAGATTAACTAACCAAGTTATAACTAGTTCACCTACAACAAGCTGACTATAAGGTGCGTGTGTTCAAATAATGTCTTAAAAATGACATTTGTGGACATAATTAAAAGGAGCGCTGCTCCAAGTAACTTGACAAGCCTGAGCTGCCAGTGTGTTTCTTCCTGATAAGCTAGCTCTCCTGCTAGCTTCCAGTAAGCTGCGTTCCTTAAACACAACAATGTTTTCAGAGTTAACACACACTGTATAGTCACTGCTTCCTCTCAACCCACCTGGCTCGCCGCTGACAGAGAACGACCAAGAGTCCGGTAAATACACGGGGACCGTGACAGCATGTTGCTAGCAGGCGGACGTTTGTTTGAGTCCGTGCCGGGGGCATGTAGCGGTACGGAAGCTCGCAGAGGCGCTGCTGGCAGCACATAGCGGAGGCTCACATGGACAAACTCAGCTAGATCATAATAACTTATTAAGATACACACAGAAAACCAGGATTTGTTTTACTAGTCAAACACCGAAATTTGATATTACCTAACTGAACTGTACCATTGTTTGCCTCAGAAGTCATACTGTATTACACTATTATTACTATCTGCAGTAAATGCCATTAATAGTTCAAATAAACTTCTAAAAGAGAGCGGGACAATACTCATTTTCACAACGATTTTATTAGGCACAACCAGTGTTTCATGCAAAAATGCACTAATCAGTTACAGATTATTAATTCCCCTAATTGAAAAAAATTTAAAAAAGGAAAAAGAAAAGTAGTTATATTTTCCTAAAATGCCAGTCAGATTCATGTAGTATAACATGTAATTACTGCAGAAAGGGATGGGATAGGCTGTAACATGAGACCACTCCTCCTGGTCTCTAAGAGGCAATAAGCAGGTCCCCTATAAGGGAGCCTCTCCTCTCCTCCTTGAAGCTTTAGGACTGCTGCCTCCTCATATCCTGTTTGGAAACCTTCAGGTAGGTTGTCAGTTTATTGTGGGCAAACCTCTATAAAGCAGCCTTTCTTCGTGTGTTTTGATAGCAATGCATTACTCATGTCTAGTTATATATTTTTAAACCCTCTCTCTTTCTTTCCGATTACAAGCATGACTCAGAGTCTTTGGAGCAAAGGCATGTACTCGTCCAGCAGCATTTGCTTTGACAACTTCTCTACGGAGCATCTTCCCCCTTTTCAGTCTGACCTCGGTCCATCCAATTCAGATGCACCAGGAGTTTCCGTAACTTCACACAAAGATAGAGGGAGTGTGAGAATGCTGCCAGACGGGCAAATTTACAGCTGTGGAGATATTGCTGCAGGGTTGTTGTGTTTCAACCAAAGAAACCCCAATTCATCCAGAGAAAGCAGTGCTGGGTATTTATCTGGAAAACATACATCTCCTGCTCCTCATGGTGATGACTGGAATCTAAACACAGGCCATCAAGCAAAGCGAGCCAGAGTAGAGAACATCATTAAAGGCATGATCTGCACAGACGCGACAACACATCAGCACCAAGAGGCTGAATACATGCAGGAAGATGAAGCCAGTCAAGACATGGAGATGAGTCAGAAGCACATGGAAAGAAATGGATGTGAAAGCACGAGCCAAGATCTGGGGAAAAGAAAGCTGCATCTCAGAGTAAATTTACGCACTGCAGATGAAGGAAGTGAAAGCACGAACGGCACTAAGGAAGAGAAAAATCCCAGCTGGAGCGACTCTTCTGAAACTTCTCCAAGTGATGACTTCACAGATTCGTGCAACGAGTTTGAAAGCAGCTGGGAGAGAAAGTATCAAAGGTGTCAGAAGGGGAAACTGCTGAATTACTTCCAGTCCAAACCAGAGCGAATAAAGCTGATGGCAGATGTTTTGAAGTGCGAACTGTCCAGAGCTGTGAGCAGGAGTATTGACTCTATTTTCAGAAGCATCCCACTTTTACAGACATCAACACATGACGCGGAGAATTCAGTGACTTCTGCATCTCTTCAGTCATCGGCGTCTGCTGAGAACAACTTAAGATTTCCTTGCTGTGGGACTGCAGACATGGACATTCCAGATGTCCAAACAGAAGCGCTGTCACTGGTTGTACAAAAACATGAAATGGAAAGACCCCAACTTTATCCCAAATCTCCGATCCCCTTCGGTCACAGCTCAGCTCTGCATAAAGATCAACCACCAGAGAGGAGACCCAGGGCTGATTATCAACATACTGTCAGACGCTCTGAAGCTGCTCAGTCAAAATTCAACACAAACTGGAATTTGACCAAAGTAAAATCAAAAGTCAACTCCAGAAGCCCACAGACCCACACTCTGCCAATGGACCCGATGCTTTTGGAAAGTCTGTCCATCCCTCATGTGAAGACGGAGTCTGACAGCCTGGTGAAAACTAACCTGTACATGGTGAATGTATCCTTCATAAGTTTCTATTATGAAAGTACAATATCTGATTTTGTGTTTTCATGTGGCAGAAAACTTGAAAAATTAAATTTTTTAAGCTTGTCATGCACAGAAATCTACATTTTATGGTTTCCAGCTCTAGTCTTCAAAAATGTGAAAAAAACAAAAACCAAAACCTAAATGGTTTGTTTCTTCTGAGCAAAGATTTATTGATTTGAAAATGTTTGTGGTCTTATTAACAGAGGACTTTCATCATGTCTGGGATGCCTGTTTGTCCTTAACGCTGGTGTTTTATAGGAAGGCTTGACAACAAACCACCTGAAGAAAGCAAAGCTTATGTTCTTCTACATTCGCTACCCGAGCTCGCCGGTACTGAGGATGTGTTTCCATGATGTACAGGTGAGAAAACGTCTGATATGTAAAACCACAAACATCCGGTTAAAAATAACAGAAAATGTAATTATTTAAATAAGGAACTTGAAAATAAAGTGCTGACTTAATCTTCAACATGCTTTATAAGGTTGTGTTTGAGCACATTTTTCTGCAATTAAAAATCTATGAAAACAAATGACACCACAACATAGTAAAACCAGGTTATTCGTTTTATTTGCTTTACATTTACACATCATACAAAGAATATGATATCCAGACTACACATAGCCTTTCTTCAGCTCACTTACCTGCTGTGTATCGCCCTCAGTTCACACGGTGCATCACCTCGCAGCTCATCAAGTGGTTCAGTAACTTCAGAGAGTTTTACTACATCCAGATGGAGAAGTTTGCCCGAAGCGCTCTCATGGAGGGAGTGGTGGATGTGAGGGATCTGACTGTGGGCAGAGAATCAGAACTTTTCAGAGCTCTCAACATGCACTATAACAAAGCCAACGATTACCAGGTGAGGTCGACTGATTTCTGAATGTCTTTTATTAAAATAAATCTGAATCATAAGTCATTTTCTGGTTTTTACATTTAGTGCTCCTGATATCTTTTTGAATTTAGTAATGATGTTTATTCAATCTTTTAGATATTTATTATGTTTATTCAGCTTCTGAGTGCATTTCATCAATTTTTATACTCAGCAGTAAAACAATGAAAAATAAAATATTAAAATTTTCCAAAAACCTTTCACACACACACAAAAACAAAGGAAAATCTTGTGATCTTTATATGTTTTTCTCAGAGCAAAATATAAAATGCAACCAGCTTTGACTGGAGATGTCATACTTGTTAAATGATCTACTAAAAAAACATTACAGAGATGATTGAATTTAATAAAGGTATGATTATGGCATAACAGTTTCTTTGGATGTTGGGTTGCTGTGTTTTATGTGTGTATTCACAAAGTCTCTAGGTTTACAAATTTTAGCCCTGCCATTCATGAAGTTACATTTTCTATAAAAATGTGTTAATAATCTGCACAATTCACCGTAACAGGCCTGTCTACAGATTAACCAGCTTACACATTAATTCTTCTTAGAATTGTATAGAGTAGGTAGACAAACAGAAGTCCAAAGCACTTTCATAGATTTACATTAAAAAAAAAATCATTTTTATACAACTAATTTTGTACTATTTTAATTTTGAAGATGTTAATGGTAAAAGTGTGATAGTGTTACGATTTAAATGTTCACCGCAGGTCTGGCTTTTGAGATGTCAAAACAAGTAACTGGGCAATATTTGGTGGTAAATATGACATTATTATTGTCTCAGTAGTTTTCAAAGCTGAGGTCAGGACCCACGAGGCCAGTTCCAGTGGTTACCAGATAATTGTAAAAAATAAACAGCTTACAGCCTTTCATTTAGATAGCTGAAAGATGCACCTGACATAACACACAATTTGTAACTTCTATCTGGCAAATTTAAAAATTTGTTAAATGTACTTTGACAGTTCCTTGAACATAATGCACAGCATGGAAAATTAAAGGGGATCACAAACTCTAATTCAGTAAAATGCAATAACTAAATTAAGGATTATTCCAATCAGTAATTTTAAAAAAAGTATAAAAAGGGCAAAAAATTCAAAGACAAGCCAAACCAACCCATTAAAGTACAGCCAGTTTGAAGATAATTATCTGCAGAAACAAATGGTATTGTGCTTCAAAGGGCAAGAGACAAAAACAAGGCAGCAAGAAGATGTGAAGAGCTATCAGTATATCCATTATTTTCTTTTATTCCATCTTCATTTAACATGCCCCCCGCATCCCTCCAGGAAACATTCTTCATAAGGTTGGGTACATAGTGAACCTCATTATTTGATTAAAGGATTTATTTACCTAAAACCTGGAACCTACACTGGTAAATAGATTTTACTTAATAGTAGAAACACAAAACTTTGCTTTTCAATTTGTTACAGGCCCACAAAGAGTCAAATGTTAAACAGCTGCCTTATGTCAAGTGTTACACCTGGTATTTGTGAGAAACAAACTATTTTCATATAACTGAGTTGTACTGGTTTCCTTTTTTCATTTAACCTGCCTCAGCTGTCTCTGTTTTCCCTGAACGTTAATGTGTTGTATCAATAGTCTATCAGTGGCTTTCGAAAGCAAATATTTTAATTTAAATTGTTTAATTTTGTGTTTCTATGGACCCCCTTGAAAACGAGATGTTGCATCTCAAGGGGCGATCATAAATTCAAATTCAAATTAAAATTCAAATTCAAATAAAAAATGACCAGAGAAAATTTGATTATGGAAGCTCCAATAGTCAAGTAAGAGGAAAATAAATCTTGCTGCCTGGTTGGCGCTTTGAATTCCCATGAAGCGGTTTTAAGTATTTTAAAACCTTACATCATGACGGTATTTGATTCAGCTGAACAGTTTATACCACGTTGATCCTTTCCTGCAAAATATGCGAAAAAATTGAGGGTTCATATACAATAATAAGCCTATAGACCAGTAAATTGGTCAATTTAGCCCTGATACCAACTAAACTCAAACATTTGGACACCTGATGTGAAGTACTGTATAGAAAAATGACTCATAGGTAAAGTTTTAGAAAGCTTTGGTGGGAGGAAAAAGGTATTTGTTCTTGTAAAACGCACTGTCACTACTAAATAATCCCTTAGCACCGGAACTTCAGGTGAAACTGTACAAGTGACAACTATTGGAAAACAAGCAATCATTATTAACAGAGTTTACATAGAAAACTCAATTATATAAATATAGGCAATGAAAATGATCTCATTCTGTATCTTAACCCTTTTATCCAGCTTTTTAAATTACTTTAGTTTAGGCAATAAAACTGCTTGGTTTAGGAAATTACAACTGAACTGATTAATTTATTGGTTCTTGGTTTCAAGATAAATACAAACTCCATTGTGCTGAATGAAAATCTAGTTATTGCCAAGTTACCAAGTTATTCACCACACCTTTCTCTCCCTGTGAACTCAATTATTCTTTAACACCATTTACCCTAATTTTTCTTTTTAAATTCTTTCTTCTCTGTACATTTATTAATGAAGTATGATCTTAAAGCCAAATACAGTTGGGACTGGAATGTGGATAACATTTTTTAGCTTCAGTGAGGAAGACCTTGCTTTAAAATTTGTTGCCGCAATTTACTCTATATATTTCTTTACCAACTTTAATATCTGCAATATGTTTTTCTTAGAGTGAAAAGGGAAAAACAAAAGTACTCAGAAGGTTGGTGAGGAAAGGTGGAAAATCCAAAAAATAGACAAAACATCTGTTAAAAATGTCCATTAAAAAACGCTTGATGTCAGTGTAGACAATGCCAAAGGTCCGACCCACAAATATTCATCATCATAGGGATAGTATCACTTCAATGTAGACAAAAAATAAACGAAGTGAATTCTGAAACCTAAAAGGAGTGTAACCCAATACCCCAAAGATTTGAGCCCAAATAAGATGCAAAAATGTTTCATAATTAAAAACAAACAGAACAATTGATAGAAAATCTTTGTTAAAGTGGATGTAGTCCTACTTATTTGCATTACAAATAATCACATTATCCCATTATTTTTTAACCCTTCTTTGTAGTTTTAACAAGATAACAGTGAACTCTTTTTTTCTTAGTCTTGTGGGCTCTGCTTTGTTGTCCCATATAACAATTTAACACATTAACATTAGATGTTAAAAGTTAGCAAAACAATGTCAGCTGCAGGTCTATGTAGAAATAAATGTATTTTTTTTTTGTCTGGCTTTACACTGTTCTTTTTAATCCCCCCCTTACTAAGTCTTGGTATGTTACTTACCTGTATTTGCTAGACCAGTTTTAAAAATCTACAATCTGCCAAATCTACAACTCCTCTTTCTGTCAGACATAAATTATGTGAACAGAATACATGCAAACATCTGGGAACAGCTCTACCCCCAACTTTCCATGTGGATTTACAGGTTCCTGAAAGATTTCTTGAGGTGGCGGAGATTACACTCAGAGAGTTTTACACCGCCATTTCTACAGGAAAGGATCGGGATCCATCGTGGAAGAAAACAATCTACAAGGTGATCTGCAAACTGGACAGTGATGTACCAAGTGAATTTAAAATACACCACTCTGCATAAAAAAACAACAGATGTCTTGTGCCACAGCAGTTTGTCACAATGTGGACTTACTAATTTCCTGATGTGCTGGTTGAAATGTGAAAAAAAGTAAGATATTAAATGTTTAATAATGCCTGATCAGCTCCAAGCATGCACAAAATAATGCCCGAGTATAAACTTTTAGATCCATCAGCAACTGTAACAGGACATATTTTTTGCAGTAGTTATTTTCATAATTAAAGGCTTTTGGGGTCTTCGAGTCACAGAAAACACGAAGTTTTTGAGAAGTATTTCTTTATAACAAAACAACAAAATGAAGTCCACACCGTAGGAAAAAAATATTTAATGTTTAAGAGTATATTGACATTTTACATATTAACAGGATATACACAAGGTAAAAAGCAAAAATACTGCTGGCAGTGCACAGCATTACTGCACTGTTCTTACATCTATTAATTCAGTCCAACTTCTCTCTTCCATACTTACCACTGGATACTATTCATACTTCATCTTGGTGTCATGAAAGGGACACAATCGTCTCCATCCGAAGAGGCGTATTTGGTCATTGCTGATGACTTTTGCTTGCAGCCGATCAAATTTCTTTGAAAAATTCAAATTTCAGGTGCTGGGTTCCTCATGTGCTCCACGAGTTAGTCGAATGAACTTGTCTGCTTCTGCTACATATTAGCAACACGCTGTAAAAGATGGAAGTACCTAACGGGTCTATTAAAAATTATTTCATGAAACAAGGGATAACCATTAAATAAAATAGTGCATTAAGCATTAATTAGAAATGTTTTGATAAGATTACAAAAAAGAGAAAAAAATCATGCGAGTTCAAATAATTATTTTGAATTAAGGAAGCATCTTGTTAATCATGGTATTAATTAGCAGGATGTATTCTAATCTCTTAGTGGTCCTCATTGACCCAAAGTAGCAACAGCATGAAGCCTCTAATCCTGTGGTCACCAGCTCCGGCCCTCAAGATCTACAATCCTGCCTGGTTTTAGGGTTTCCTTGCTACAACGCACCTGATTCAAATGAAAAGGTTCTCCAAAAACTTTCAAATTCTGCACCAGCCTATTAATGAGCCACTGAGTCAGGTGTGTTGATGCGGGGAAACACTAAAACCTGAAGGATGACAGGTCTCGAAGACCAGAGTTGGTGTCACTATGGCTACATCCATCTTTGACACAGCCTCACATAATACCTCAAGTCACTTTAGGTATAGCAAACAAATAAATATTACCATACTTGCTTATTGTAGGAAACAACCTGCTTCAGATTTATTTAATGTCTGTTCTTATAAAAAGCTAAAATCTGTCATTGGAAAGAGGCACGCACCACTATATGGACTAGACATCTTAGAAAGAAACGTCTTGGTGTGAAATAAGATTATGCTGCAATCCAGATTAAAAAGATAGGTCTTGAGGTTCAAATAAAACTTGTCTACATAGAAAAGAATAATTTATTTTCATTATGCTACCATAATGAAATGACAATGGTCCATTTCTACGAAAAATTTTTTAAATATTAGAACTATTTAGAACTGAGATAACACTTAAATGACTGATGAGAGAAGCTTTGGTCACAGAGATGAACAAAAGCGTAGTAGCTTCCTATTACACAGTTTCTGTCTCTCATATCCCATTTCCATGAAGACAGTTGGTTTCAAAGCCATTTCTTTACCTAGAAATAGCTCCTTTTCAACCACTAACTCTCTACTGGTCCAGAGCAAATAACCAATGAGAGATTGAAGATGGAGTTATGGAGATCAGTGAAGTCAACTAAAGCATTGTGGCAATTATTTTAAAATATTCAGAGCTTGCATTGTTAATGCATTTTTCCTTTTATTTTTGTTTCAGATATTATAATGCCTTGAATCCACTTAATAAACTGCTATGTGATGTGTAAACTGTCTGCAGCAGCTTTTACTAATGGAGATCTGTCAAATGTCAAAATTAATTAAAGTAAATGGATCTGTGTCAATATTGTTTTCTTTCTTTAAGGTTTAAAGGAACTATACCTGATATTATTTTAATCTTTCTAAGAAAAATGGTTTTCTACGTGGTATAGTATGTGGTAAAAGGGGTAATTTCATTACAATTAATGACTCATTGATTGCGC